>JAPYZM010002805.1:0-12795 GCA_030522845.1 Psyttalia concolor
ACAATAAAATTTATTAATCAATGTATTAATCAATGTCATTGATTAATTTGCAATTTGGAAAAATCTTTATCGGCGCCGGAGTTTGAAGCTTTAGAATTTAGGATCATTTGCAGAAATAATAGGAGGTCTATTTTGAATATTTTTTCAAAGGTCCCAGTAAATGAAAAATATTAATCAACACAAAATCATTAATCGATAGTTGAATAAATACATTTCATTATTGGAATGATTTTAATGATTCATTTTGTCATTTAAATCAATCTACAGCGATTGATATATTCAGGTAAATTTCATATTCATCTAAATTTCTCTGGCGAAATTTTGAATTATTAATGTGAAGACTGGGAATAATTATATCGGGTTATGATGGGTTGAATCAAGCATTCGATTTTGCAGTGAGAATAAGAGAGATTACTGTGATGATGAATTATATATAATTGATACATTTTGCACAAGATAATAACCATAATTTTGTAATAAAACTTTTTTGGCAAGAATAAAGATAAGGGTGACATAAGTTCCATGAAGACGATCAGTTTCATATAAAATTCTCTCTCCCCATAATTATTAATCGTCGAAAAAATCCTAAAGAACATGATTGCTTTGTCGAGATTGACAAAGTAGAAGAAGTTAGTCTCTCGAAGTTAGTCTCTTCCTCTCCCGGTTCTCCCCCTTATCCAACCACCCAATCATTTCTTAATCCCCCCAATATCTCATCCCCCCTCGACGCAGCCCTGAAATAATCAATGAGGTAAAATATTTTTAAGATATTTGTGGGAGATACTGTCACAAATTGCAATGCAATTACAAAAAAAATATTACAAATAAATGATCACAAACCCCCTCAGTTTCGTAAAGATGATGAATATCATTATCTAATGTTTTTCTGAGTGCATAAGATCAGTACAAAAAAATCTACAGTTGCCTCAATTTTCAGGAAAAAATCTGGTGGTGCTATCCCACCAGTTTCCCAAAAAAATCCCGAAAAAAATAGGAATCACCGAAAACTCCGAAAGATCATCATGATTAGGCGATCGTCCCTTCAAGATTGAAAAAAAAAACGAAGGAAGTCTCTCGAACCTTTCACGCGTGTCTTAATTCCTCCCTATTGTTCATCCCCTCCCCCCCAAACCCTTGAAAAAAAATGAATGACGTAAAGTACGCCCCATATACCCTCGGGCCATTTCGTGCAGCATTAGAACTCATTTTGATCGCTAGCCAAAGATATTAAAAAAAAAAAGAAAGGACCAACGAAAGTAACAGGCCGTGGGGTTATTTATGACTTTCGCAACTATCAATTCCAGGTTATGGCGTGCTGTATGTCGCGTACACATAATATCACGATGGTCGTTACTTTCACGCTCGTCCAAGTTCACGAAACTTTTTTTGTCCATTTTTTTTAACACTCAATGCCGCACTCTACGGCCACGAGTTTTATATAGATCAGTTTTCGAACTCGAATTAGGAGAGTTTTCTGGAAAAGTTGGATCATTTTTTTTTTACTACGTCGAGTTGTATTTTTTTTTATAAATAAATGGAATAGAATTTGTCGTTCGCAGTGGAATTAGAGATGAAATATCTGCACAAGTGAACAATAGAAGTGGATTTTTTGTACGATTAATTTAGGGGGATTTCTCATTTAAATTATGACGCGAAATAAAACTCACCAATTTTTCCTCTGGCCATACACGAGCACAGCAGCACCAGGTACACGCGTATCATCATCTCGAGTCCTGCAACCATACAACCGTAATGTGAACAAATATCTGATTACCATTAATAATGTAACACTATATTAACATGATATTATATTATGTACTCTGAGAGGATTTAACTTCACACTCCATCAGAGAGGTCAGTATTTCCCTACCAATATATCACAAGATATCGATCGTTCTCCAATGGAAACAAGAATTCGTTTTCCAATGGGAAAGAAAAAAAAATGGAATTTAATCTTCAATTAGGAGCACGAAGAAATTGCTATATAAATCATCCCCTGTCCTCAACGCAAAAAAGGGACGTTCGAGAAAAAGGTAACTGTATACACTGAGCTAAAAAATTACATGAATTGAAATGATTTACCGGATCCTAGAAATTTTCATGTCAACTTCTAAAATGATGAAATCTACTGATGAATAATTTCGTTCTCGCAGTGAGAAAAAATTCTTTCATTTACACTGTTAAAGAAATTGTCTGAATTTTTCGGTAGACTTATTGGAAAGTTTTACGGCATTCAATTGTTACCAGAATTTCAAGGACTTTTGTCACTGACAATTCCCGATTTCATCGAAAAATCAATGATCAATTAAAAATTGATAGAAATCTAGAACATTCAGTGAAAGGTATTCTCAAATTTTCAGGACACGGAATGTATATTCAAGAGATGAGCTGTGATTCTAAACGAAGAAATGCCATAAAAAATCCCTTCTGCGATTTAATGGACTAACGACCCCAGAGACACTAAGAATCTTAAAAGACCATTCGAAGGCCCCTCGAACGGCGAAAAATCAGGCCAACAAGTTTCGGCAGTTCCTCAGTACTAGTCCCACACCGACTGAGATTTCAATCGTTCCCACAGGAGAGAATGTTATTCTGGCTGTTTGGCCAGAACCACACACCACCAATGGACATTGGTTACACTGCTCCAAAGCCCACCGTGCAAATCCATATCCAAAGCCCCTGTACATACTAAAACAGTTTTCCCTCCAATTCACCATTTTCAACCACTCCCTCCTCGCCACTTTATCGTGCATTAACGCATCTACCATTTCTCTACCTATAACTGCCTTCCCCCCCCCCCCCCCCCCCTCCACGGCCGACCACCCCACCTCCACCCAAGTTGTTTCCAACTATCGACTATCAAGGACCACACTCGATATTGGCTTATCCGGTAAATAGTGGATTTCAACGCCACATAATAACCATTCGCCCCGCGTCCCCCCGCCGCCACCAACGAAAAACCACCATCTTGTTAGATAGTAATAACCCATACATACAATTTAACCGTATAACCCATTCTCCAACCCCTCACCATCCACTGAAACATTCGTAACAGCAACTCTATGATACGGCAGAGGGCATGAGTAAGAAGCAAGAGTATACCGCGAATTTAGATTTCCTTCCGTTACTCCTTGGCAAAACCAAAAGTTTAAACCATCCCACTCCACTCACCCTCTCTCCCTCCTCGTCCCCCTCGCCCCCTGGTCGCCTCTTGTCTTCATCTTACTTCCCTTTCTCCTCTGTTCTCCTCCACTACTGCGACAAGATCTCCGTAAATTTGCAGCATCGAGTTTCCACCCGCGGCTTTTGGACGAACATTAATTCCACCCGGATCCTAAGGGTTTACAAGCCTCTATCTAACCCCCTTCATTTACCCACCCCCCGCTACCCCCGCGATGCTGGTGGCCGCCCTGACTTAGACCCCAGACGGTACTTCAGAGTCTCGCCTGTTGTTTAGTCTGCGGTACGTTTCATTATCGCGAGGAAAGGGGAAAACATGAGAAGTTTATTATTTGGTTCTGGAGTCATGAGTGAAAATGTGAGGTTTGGATGTATTAATTCTGGTTGTGGGGTGAGTGTGGAAATTGCCGCGACTTTGCCTCCGCGAACATTGAAGATTCTTAAAATATTCTGCAATTTTCATTGGCATGTGAACCGAAGTATGTTTGGCTCGCTCAATATTTCAGAATTCAACTGAAATACTAGAACTACTGAATACTGAATACTTTTCGATACTAGAATGCCTCAGAATTTTGTGTGAGTGAGAGCGAACAATTACAGGATTTTTTTTTAACTTCACGATCAATTTCGTGGTAGTAATTCTGCAGGGCCATTCACAATGATTTTTCTTTGACTTCAACAGAATACTCACACTCATCATCCAATGACTCTGGAAATATAAAAATCAACAACCCAAACAGAATTCTGGGAACGACCAGCAGTTCATTGAAAGTTTGTTTCGATGTTGTTGGGTGCCAGCGGATTTTAGCCACACGGAATCGACGAACCGCAACGGAAAAGTCCAGGGATCCTTAAATCGAACCCCAGAGATTCTTAAATTTGACCGACTCCGGTGGCCGAGTGGGCTAGAGGCGAGTCTGGTGTGCAAGAAGTCGTGCGTTCGATTCCCCGTTGAACCGAATCATTCGGCCGAAGGCTCCGGCGGGCGGGAGGCTGCTAATAGAGTAACCACCTGTACCGGCATGGGTTTCCTGTGGTTTCCTATGTCACTTTCATATTCTATAGGACCGCGGATGCGGTACAGTGTAAAATCCACAACCGCATGCGGAAGACTGGATAGAGTGCCAAATAAGACCCTAAAAGCTGGACATCGAAGCCCTAATTACAATGAAAAAAAAAAATTCTATGGATCATATGAGCTCATACGAAATACTTTCATCGACAAACTCGCTTGTGATGGCTCATGTCAAGCCCTGACACCGCCAACAAAATATAATTTTGCCAGACATTTGTTCTGGACAATCAAATATCCGAAATTCCTGTAATAAAACTCGCTCTGTAATTTTTGTGAGGAGAATATATACTTGGCTGAATTAAATGTTTTTTTTTCCCCAGAGCAGTCAAACAATATTTGTGACATTTTAACGACAAGGAAGCTCTCAAGCGGATAAAGCACGACAAGTTCATTAATTATTTCCCGAATCTCGAGTGAAAATGAGAGGTTTAGACATAATAATTTTGGTCATACGTAAACAGCATTACCGCAGTGTGAAAATTGCATGAACTTCTGACCCCACTGGGTTGACTCTTGGGAATTGGAGGAAGCTTGAGGCCCCCTCCTCTCTAAGTTTAGTGTGTACAGTATGTTTGACCAGGTTTTCGCCTTGAGCACGCTCTGGTAATAATAAAGAAATTGGGTTGGAGTGAAGAAGAGAGAATCTAGGATAGGTGGAGAAAGACCAAGTGCTCGATTCCGAGTCACGCCTGTACGACCCAGTGAGCGCAATACCCTATATTTTTTCAGTCACTCGGTATATAATCTCACGTGGTACGCCTACCGCATTCCAGGGTTTGAGGGTAGCAAAAGAAAAAAAAACTTCTGGCAAAACTCCACTGGCATCCAATGGAAACGTCGTTATTTCGAAAGAGACTCCGCCACTGAGAAACTACACCGTTGCTTTTCAGTTCAAAAGGTCGATATGCTTGTGCGCAGATTCATAACTCTTATTTTCTGCCCGACGTCCTCTTGACTATTACATAATTTCTTCATTAAATAAAAAATCATTTCTAAAATGAGAGCCTTTGGTCCTCTATTCCAAGACATTTGTGTTCCCAAATTGATGGAATCTCTAGTCTAAACACCTGAAACATTGCGATCTACGATTTTGACATTCTAAGTTTATATCAGAAGTCATGAACTGGTCTTCTTCAACAGAAGTATTATTTTCAAACCAACAACACGCCCTATTTATCCATTTCTATAAAAGGAAACCTTTCGAATAAACTAGTTATCATCATATACCCTTTCCAGTTTCCAATTTCTGTCTCTCTTATTTCTTAATCGTAAAATAAATTGGTGAATGTTGGACAGAGCGAGATAGAGACGCTCCAGAGGAAAAATAAATGATTTCTCTAGCCGATAGGAATTTTCTTGCAGACTCTCGTCTTAGTGGGATGATAAACTCCAACTCGAACGGACCTGGATCTTCGCATCTAGCCTCCACGACGTGCTCGATATCCCTGTAATTCAACTCCGATGGTGGAATTTGTAAAACTTTATCGAAGGCATCGTATTAGGAAGAATCTTCCCCGGTACGAAAGGAAGAGTGAGAGAGATGCAAGTTTTTTTATTCGTCCAAGATGGGATATTCTACCATAAATCCTCTAGGGAATGTGAAGGTACAGACGAGAGGAACGTCCAAGGAAAAACGAATGAGTGGGATGGGAAGGGGGGGGGTGGTCTGGGGAAACAAAATAACGAAAACAAAATACAGGGGAATAAAATACAAAAATGAAGAAAAGGAAAATACGTTGAAAAGGAGAATGAGGTAGGAAAAACCGAGCGTAGAAACTAGTTCCCTGTCGCCGAGTTTGTCTCCCTCGAGGTACTTCACTCTGGCACTGGCCATGACGTGGAAATCCCACGCCTCTGAAATTTCGAGTTATCTAGTCTCGTGCGCTGAGAAAACATCAAGCAAGATGCTCTGTGCAATATCTCTGTATGATTTGGCTATCAATTTCCGTATTATGCTGTCTGACAGTTATCCAAGTCTGAAATGTCAAATGAAGTCTAAAGAGGCGTCCACTTTTAGGAACTTCCAGCTATCAATATTCTCCCACAATCTTGAAATAAGATCAAAGAATGTAAGATCACGTGTGAAAAGCAATGTACTATTTTGTTGATGTAAGATAGCTGTTCTTCCAGACTGACCAATTAAAACTAGATCTAACAATGAATGACAACAGACCGACACCAGATGATCAATGCGTCTATAACTTTTCTTCTCCCCCCACATCAAAAATCCTCCATTATTTCCCAACCGAGTATCAATTTGTCATTGCCAGAGAGCTTTTTGTTTGACTCGAAGGAACCAACATTTTCCTCAGCATGCTCCACCCAAGCCCGAGGCCCGTAGTGATTGATGATCTCAAGCGCCTCGACGACAAATACATTAGATTGAATAAACTGGTTTCCAGTCAAAGTCTATATTAAACTTCGTCCTTCAACAACACGGGAGGCAACAACAAGATCAACAGTGTTGTCACGGTTTAAGTGGTTTAGGGATGGTGTCTGGGAGTGGTGGAGTGAGACCAATCGTGGTACAAGCAACTGAACTGTGGATTGAAGCAGCTCCATTAGGTGACTACCATTCGGTAGATGTTGGTCAGAATACCCGAGAATCTGATGGTATTGGATTCCTGTCGAATTTCAATTGGTTTTGGATTTGGACTGATTGTTTTCTGAGTTATCTCGGGGAAATTGGACTCTGTTTGCTGAATAAACGGAATCATTGGGCGAGTATTTGCCAGAGGGTTGGAACATTCAGGAACAATGGCATCATTTAATTGACCGTATTCGCTGTTGTTTTTTAATGACGTGGGAAAAATCCAGAAGCATCAAATATACTGAGTAATTAATGGAAGCTTCTTTACCCTTTTTTAACCCAAAAGTATACCAAAACGAGAAGTAATTACTAGCAATTGGTCAATAGTCTTTTGAACATTTGTTCTGACTTAGAGATTTTGTTCACAAGAAGCGGGTATCTTATACTGTCGAATTCCTTTCCAATTGCGATTAATTTTGAATTCACACTGATTGTTTTCTGAATTATCCCAACAAGACTGAACACCCCTTGCAGAACAAATGAAAGCAATGAAATCATTCAATTCACAGTAATCACTGATTTTTTAACTACACTTACTAGAATAATCATAATTACTGCTGAAGAGGATCTGGTTGATATCTGTTAGCTACGATAAATCACAAACAGACAAACAACTCAAGCCCAACATAAAAAAAAGTAATGTTTCTTGTTTTTCATTGATCGTAACATGAAAGGGCCAGTGTAGGCTCATAAAAACAAGCTAAAGCACGCGGGTATATATCAAAAGGTATAAAACGTGTAAAACGTAAATCTGTCCCGTCACCATCATACTAGGGTAAGTGGCACGAGATGCAACAAGTAAAAAGAAGAAAACTGTGCACCAACATTATGGAAGAGTAGGAGGGGCTGTACTTAAACCAGGTATGTACTAACGTGAAATATGTGACAAGGGGAGGAACTGTCTGCTATAAAAAATTGTTTTTAGATTTAAGGCAATGCCTTGACGGAGTCTTTTCCTCATCCATTTGGCCGGGGACTTTCATTCCCCAACTACTTATGGCTAATGAAAATGTTGAGAGCTTCAGGCAAAATTAATCATAAAAAGTCCAAAAGAGTTATATCATCAGGGCCACATTACTCGCAATGAGAGACTCCTAGAATTACATTCTGAACACCAGATGTAGAAGACGAATTCATCAGTTCAGCCGTGAAACACTGGTAGGGGCCGAGGGGGTTTCAATTAAGCAAGGTATACCAATGATTATCAGAGGCGCCTGGGTTCTCGTAGGGCACAGCTCGTTAAAGTCGAGTCAATTGAACCCAGTGTATACCCTATACCCTGGCTCATCAATCCCTGTCTCACCTTGTACTCGTACATCGCCAAATAAATTATCACGATAAATTCGCTGGGTCTTTCGACTCCGTCTAACATCGCCTCTTAGTCTCTCTGAAGAACCCTTCACAGACGAGCATATCTGTGTATTTTTGGCCTGAAGGACTTCATTGCGGAAGGGGTTTGCCATCGAAACATTTCAAGTGAAATTACAAATTACTTTGAGGTCACTGCCAGATATTTCGTAGGGCAGTGAAGCTAAATGAAGTATCACATTAGCAGCTGAATATTTCGCTAATTATTTTCAAAAACGGAATATTAATTTCGGGGGAGGTGGTCTCCCTCAAATAGTGATTGACATCGAAACGTTTGAAGTGAAGCTTTATTGGAGAAATTATGATGTGGCTACGAGCAGACATACTGTCACGCAGCGATGTCAAATTTGCTCAATCCTCTCTGTACACATTGAAATTGGCAGGGATTTGAGGTTGTGAGAGTTTGAGTAGTTGGACGATGTCAAGCGATTTGACTATTCAAACATAACTGATGACGAGTCTACGGTGGTGTATGTTGGAGCTATTGCCGCAAGCCGAGCGGAACAATGACACAAAGTGATTTAGTGCCTGACATTCAACCACATTTCATTCATTCAGCTCGCAGACAAACTGAGGCTAGACATCTCAGAATTAAAAGCACAGATAACAATCACAATTTCGTACCACTTTGTTTTAAAAAATAATTATCCCTCGACTACAGCGAGACACGAAAGATTACAGCTCCACCTTGCTCCCGCCTTTGTGCATCTCTTCCTGTTGTTCTTTCTCCTTCAGGGTCTCCTTTATTTAATTCTCGTCGTGACACCTGTCTCTGCCAGAGCTCCACTTTCTGCCCGTTGAATTACACTGGATAAATTTTAATTTCAATGCTGAGGGGAAGTCAATTGGACACTGATTGAGACACTGCGGGACTGGGGAATACCTGCATCACACTGATTTTTCACAGGATTACACACGAGGAGTTTCGGAATAGGCTGATAGCGAGGGGGATGAACACACAGTGTGAAATATATCAACTGGAGGACGTATTGGTTTCTCGGAAATTTTCACTTATCGTCAAATGATCCTCGATTTGTTGGTGCCTGTCACCGATTGACTAGACAAATCCCGCCGATCTCCAGGCACTGGTACCCGGAGGACTGATGATCGTACCACGACCCGCACAAGTCAACTACTGGATATCTCGACACAGCGCGTTCTCCCAAAGAGAGTAACACTCTCAACCCCGTGGGAGGGTGCTACCCCTCGGAGGATGGTCGGCGGGGGGCCAGGGGTGGCTGATGCGCCTGCGCCTAGGTAAGAGAATTGCCGGCTCACTCCGACCCGCCATCCGCGTGGCCCTGCATCCCTCTCGCCGCACACGAGACTTCTTATGTTATTTTTTACTGCTGTTTGTCTCCCACGTTTTCTCACAATGTTTTCCTCTGGTCTCTCTGCAGCTCGATGGGGGCTCTTGCCCGTGTGGCTCTCACCTTTATCCAGTGTGATGTATCATCGTATCACTTTATGTCTCTCGTAACGTTTTATTAGGTAAAAATCAAGTGGCTTGAGGACCGCCTGATGCTGGTTACTTTGGGGTGGGTTACAGCTCGAATGGTTTTTCATTTGAAAGTCGTGAAAATGGAATGGATTCGGGTGGCATATACGCTGAGAAAATAATATAACTTTGTCGATGGAATCTGCTTCGGGCAGAAATTGATGTTTACGATAGGAACTTCCGGCATTTGGTTGTCGGAAACACATGCGGTAATCAGCAAAAGTAACACCTCCAAATTTTTTTTCCCCCAAAACTGCGACAAATGCGGATTTTTTTTGCTTATAGTGCCGTTGCTCGCAATTAATTTATCGAATCAATGCATAAAATTAGTAATTCTTTAGGCTTAAGTAGATGTACGGAACCTTCCTCTCACTCTCACTTCTGAAGACGGTTTATAAGATTTATACAAATTTGATAATATTCAATTCAATGCTGTGAGAAGGTACTACAAACCTTATCAACACTTGCTAATACCCACGGTTTGCGGTGAAGACACGGCTGAGATGAACCCCCCCAAAGTCAAAATATGACCCGGTCACCCCTGCAAGTCTCTCACCAAATCGAGTGGTGAATTCATTGACTGTCGCAGAAAAATTCTTCAAAATTATTATATATATTGATTACAACTAATTTCGCCGAAATTACTTTTTTTTCTCAGTATGGAAGTACTTAAATTATATCGATTATTATTACTATGATAAATTTTCCCCATAAATTATGATTGCATCCCCAGTACAAGTTGCGACTGAAAAAATATTTATATAATAATCTGTATATTAATTTACAATTATTTTATCAATAGGAAAAATTCCCGAGTGTACCCTCGCGCGGAAATAGTGTGTGGATGTTCGCGTCACCGCATCCTCTCAACCCAACCATAACCGCCAGGAATTCCGGGTGGGTGGTGGGGGGTTGACTGCGTTTCACGATTGCGTTCATACCACCGCGACGAATTATTTACAAACAAAACACACGGCATAACGATAGCAGGAAGTCGTCGGGCTCTGTATACACATTTGCGTGACGAGTGAGGCTGACTGTCCTGATACTAAACCTCGGAAGGGGAGTTAGTGAGAGTGCACCAGGTGTACAGCTCGTAAAGGGAATATTCAAGATTGATTCGCTCAAATTTTAGGCTTTAATGGAGATCGTTTGGGTTTTTATGGTCGCAATCCGCGGAAGGTCGGTCGGAGTGAGCACAATTTCATCGCATTAATACTATTTTTATGGATAAATCGCGACATTTTGGGCTGGGCGAAAGGGGGGGGGGGGGGGGGGGAGTAGTAGGGTTAACGTAACCTCAACCTACCCAGGTAGGAATTGACAATCGAAAAAGGGCTCATCACACCCTGAACCGAGCCTTGAAAGTTCTGACTGAGGGCTGGGATCTAGCCTTGGATCAGCCCTCTTTTAACCCTAAAATGATAACATCGTTTCAGGCTCGTCAAACGGGCCTCGTTTAAGGCTCGCTGGAAAGGCTGAACTGAGCCCCGAAAAACGAAATTTTGAGGACTGAGACGAACCTTGATATGTATAATTTTCTAACTTGGTAGAGAGTCTAAGGCCCAGGTAGGAATTCCCAAGCTTCACGAACGGGCCAAGCGTGGATAAGCCACGGGTTGCCAGACTCTGATAGTCCTAGCTTCATCCACGCTTGGTACCGTTGTCTTACTAACTAATTACCAGGTTTGGATTTTTTCTTTGTATCAAGCCCGTCTGCCAAGTTTGTACCACGCCTGGGGCCAGACTGGTTAACCAAGCCTTGGCATACAGCTTTTTAACCAGACTACGCCCGGACTTTATTGCCATAGAGTATTCCCAACAGTCAATCGTTCGACTGATAGAAATACTCTGTCTGGATGGGTGAAGATAGTATTTCATTGAGAGCCTCCATATGAGGCATTTTACTCAAATCTACTCAAATGAAGTAATAATTACTATTAATGAGTATTCGATAATTGTCGTAAACTGAATATTATAAACAATATAAAGTGAAAAAATTGTTTGAAAATTGCAGGAAAAATCAAATTATTTTCCTGCCGAAAATTACTCCATAACTCGCACTTCAGAATGGCCCTAAAACGTTTTTGAATTAAGCCTAGTGATCTGGACAATAAACATTCCTTTTGAAGAATCGTTTTTGGAGTCCCAATATTTTTTTTTGCACTACGACTAATAATGATTGTAATAATCATTAAAATATCTACCGTTTATACATGTACATTTATCATTTATCATTTGATTTATCATAGTCAAATATGATTAGTAAAAAAAACAGTTGTCATTGGTATGGGCCACATCAATTAATGTCAATAAGAATTGCGTGCGATAGCTCCGTGGTAACGTGTTAGACTGCGACTCCGTAGGTTCTAGGTTCTATCCCCCGATAGCAAAATTTTAATTTCTATTCATAGGTCATTTAGGTAGGATGCGATGGTATTTGAGTTAAGTGATTTTGGCGAGTTGAAAAAAAAACAGTGTTTCATGGAAAATTAATATTTTTTAAACTTTCTGTTATTAAAAAGACCACAGTGTTTATTGACCACTGTCGGTAACTATCAGTGTCCCCCTATTTTAACGTGGAAAGAGTCTGTTTGGAAGACTTTAGTGCCTTACACAACACAGAGATCCCATATTTCTTCTACCGGGATGGACAAATTTGATTAGTTAATAATTTTTTTTTTTGCCAATCTGTGGAGACTTGGATAAACCTTGATAGCGACTCTTGGACCAGCCTTTACTACCAGGCTTGGCCCCACGTTACATTCCAGTTATTACCCACCATTGATCCAGGCCTAGCTATCAAGCATGACCGAGTCTTGTTGAGTCGTGGCCCTGGCTTGGATAAAGCCTGGACCGGTCGTACTTTCCTATACCTGGGGGAGGGTGTTTTTGGACTTGGGAGCTCGAACTGGAAAAAAATGGGATGAGAAGACTTTTTACGTTTAGGCATCGTATTTACCATAAAATGGAAAACGTAAAGAATTGAAACTGTTGTTATTTGCCATTAAAAGAGAGGTTATATCTCACTAACTCCGAAGCCATTGATACTGACTTTACGTGCAGCTGAGTGTGTGAGTGGTC
>JAPYZM010002806.1:0-15601 GCA_030522845.1 Psyttalia concolor
AAACAATAGTGCCATCAACATATTAAAAAAATAATAATAAGGTGCCCGACAAAGGATATTTTTATTAGTGAGTGATTGTGGGGAATTTTATTTGTGAGGCAAGTGCCTGAGTTTATCTTCCTAGCCAAAATTATCTGGAAGTACACCCGATTCCGTAGTTTACTTTTCTCGTCGCGCGTTTTTAAAAGTGTACCCTAAAAATAGGCTTAAAAAATAAAAAATAAAATTTCTGAGTGCGCGATAAAGCCCTTTTTAAAATTTTCTGCCTTTTGTTTTTGCAAAAGTAGAATCTAACAAGTGGCTCTGCTTCCCCCTCTCAATCCGCCATCTTAGGTGGCTGAAAGAATGGGCAAGGGGTGTCGGGGGGGGGGGGGATGGCCTCTCCATCCGGGCTTTAATACTCCAAAAGAAAGATTTTTTGAGCCACGTCGATCCATAAATAATGACCTAATTTTCTCAACTACTCTCTCTCTCAATATTGCAAAATCGCTTTGGATCGATGAGACAAATGGAGTTAAAAATAATAATATAATTGCGCTAATAAAATCCTTTGCAATTAATAAATTATTCGTTTCAAATAATGAAATTCTTTTTTAGAAAAAGAAGCAAGTAAGTTTATTTATTTCAAGCAATTGATTTCTCGTGATAAGAAAACAAATTCAAATCATCTATTTCGCTGGGTGCGGGTGCTACTAAAATAAATAGATATACATAGAACCTACAATTAGTAATAAAGAGGATGGGCTTTGACGTAACATTTCCAATTCCATTGTTAACGTTGCATCTGTATTCCCCAACATCCTCTTCAGTTGGATTGCTGATGTGTAGATACGAAGTTTTGTTGATAAAAGAGGTTGAATAACGACTTGACAATTCCGTTGTGGAGCCAACTTTGTACCACGTTACGTATTCATCACCAATTGGACTGCCATCCAATTCACAGAATAATTTAGCCTCTCTATCTCCAGGATACACCATTCCTGATTCTGATGTCCGCTTTATTTCAGCTGCGTCTGTGGTGACAGAATTAAGTAGCATATTTATTGCATTCTTTCTAGGAAATAAATATGACGAAACATGTTAAAATTGATGACTAGATTGAGGAATTGAGGGACATTGTTTTTGATTCAGTGACGAAAAATAAATGGTGCTACACATTTTCGATCGAAAAAGTAAATTCAGTTGTCAATCCCTAATCCTGTTTCCCTACGGTCAAGCGAATGTTCAATTGAAAGTATTAAAGAAGAGTTTTTCAAATAAAATGAATACAATGAATAGAATAAACTGATGAGTGAGTTGATGTATAAATTGCTTACATTGAACTGTTATATTGAGCTGGTAGTAAGTGGATCCTTCGTTGTTGCTAGCCTGGCAAGTATAGGTACCAGCATCATGCCTGTGTAGTTTCGTAATATTGAGCGTTGAATCGCGAGCTTTAATTCTCACACTATCTCGACTCAAGGGTAGTCCATTCCTTGTCCACGAGTAATTAATGTTCGTTGGATTAGCCTTAGCTGCTACTGATATAACGTACGGCTCACCCTCCATACCAACGAGCTCAGGCGAATCAATCGACGTAAATATGGGCTTATCTGGGAAATTAGTTGAAGGATGGAATTAGAATTTTGTCTAGATGAAGCGTACACTGAGAGCGGAGGGAATACGTTTTCAGAAAAAGTCTTCATTATCTATTATTTAGAACAGGTATATTACTACGGATCCTTTCCAAAGCTTATTACGAATAGGATTGGTAGGAATGAGAAAATATTGGATAGTAGAAAAAGTAAAGACAAAAAAATCTTATTTTATGGTTTAAAAGGCTTAAATAGAATTTAGGTATTTGGTTTTCTTATTTCTACATGTCTTTAACTTGCCATTTCTTTGGCTCAACAGGATTTTTTGAGAAACTATTCTTCTACTCTCAGTGCATATTTAATTCGATTAATGAATTAGATCTACATAATATATTCAGGGTTGTGGCGTCATGCGTCGATCTCTGCATCTTAGAATTCCTCGCCTCGCACGTGTAAACCTCCCCATTCATATTTTCCGTTAATTGAAGCTGTAGTTCTACCGTGGATACGTGACCCCCGTGTAAACCATCTCTTGTCGAGTTTTTTGTTCCCTCAACCGCAATTCCAGTCTTCCACCATGACATTTCAGCTGCTGGATTGCTACTACTAGATTCACATATCAATTTACCAGTATCGCCGGCTCGGAATTCCTTGGGTTCCCGTGTTATTTTCACTTGTGCAGGTGGAAAATTGACTTTGAGAATAATTTTTTTACTCATGGGGATAATTGTCGCTGAATTAACAGCATCACATCTCATGTGTGCGTTATTGTCCGATGCATTAACCAGAATCTCGAGTTCATTTGACACCGCCTGATCTCGTTCTCTTATAGTGCCCGTTATCTGATAAGAGGTGGAAAGTATTTTTAATGAGTTTTGGGGGTGCCGGGGCGGGATGGGTGATGGGACTTACCTCTTTGTCGTTTTTGTACCAGGTTACAGTGGCCAGAGGATTACCAGCTGTTGCTGTGCAAAGGAGTTTCAGTATCGTACCAGCATCTATCTGATGATCCTCTTCGTAGCCACTTATCGTTAGGCTTGCAGGTGGATCTTGAATAATTAATTCAATGATTCATTTAAATAGAGAAACAAAGATGTTATTTTAAGATTTCAAAAATCCTAAATTGAAACTTTCGAATTTCTGAATTTGAGAGTTTGTGAATAGAACCTAGTATATTTCGTAACAAGTGAAAAAAAAACACTTTTTTCACGAGTTACGAACACTATTTCACATCTCAATGTGTTGAAAAGTTCCTTTTTCCACACAGCGTGATGAAAATGTGTTTTTCAATAGAACGTAATTTTTATATACCGCTTATTTTATCGAAATATGGAACAGAGGATGAAATAGAGTTAAGATTTGAAAATAAAGGAAGAAAGCTTCCCGTGATTTTACATTCAAGTCGTAAATGCTTTCGTTAAATTATTGCTATTGAAAAGATCTTTATAATGGATAAACTTGACGTTTCAAATTGTGAATATTCAAGAAGGATAAGGTCGATTATTTTAATAACAAAAGACTTATTTCATGAGAATTGAATTGCAAATTAGGGATATTTTTTTAATACATCCAGAGGCATGGTTCATCTGAATTCCATGGACTTTATTGAAACAAGTAAATGGATTCATTCATGTGGCTCGACATGGAGGTTTTATTTCAATGAAAACTTTTGTGTAGAAAATGTAGAGATTTTTTATACAGAAATATAATAGAAATTAACTTTCTATTTAAGGGAATTCTTATAGTTTTCATAGGAAATTAATGGAAATTCCTAGAAGCTACATTCTTTCATTTTTTAAATCGAAATGTTCATAAGAAAATATTCTGGTTTAAAAAATCTATAGAAAGTGATTTTTATATACCTGTGATATAATTGTAATATTATCTATACAAATATATCGGCCCAAATTTTCTTATCTTTTTTTGATATTGTGGTAATTAAAAAACATTGTTAATAAAAAGAAAAGAGTGTATATAAGAAAGAAGGAAAATAAATCTCTACGGGTCTCTGCGGTAAAATATTTCCCGTAAAAAAAAACTTGCGGTAAATCTACAAAATGCTCCAATAAAATCACTTAAAAATCAAAGTTATTAATTAAAGTTCTTCAGAAATACCAATGATTTTCCACCCATTTCTATAAATTTCACAAATAGCCATCAATTATCTTGAAATGTTAAAGACACTAAATTGAGAGTTTGACAAATCGTAATTTGACACCACAAATGTCAAATTAAAATGTTTTTATGCCACTCCTGCCTGAACCCGGCTGATTAAGCACTCGGCGCTTCGCGCCTTGTGCCTAATTCAGCCGGTTCCAGGCGTCGTGGCATAAAATAATGTTCAGGACTTGTTGGGAAATTTCGTCCTCAACATGTGTGGTTACATCACTCGCCTACGGCTCATTCTGTAAACCCCACACACGTTGAAAACGAAATTGCCCCACACGTGCTGAAATATACTATTTTTTTAGTTTGAAATTAGCGACAATACAAAAGAGATACTTACAGATGACATTAATCGTATGAGTCTTCATAGTATACTCAGCGAGTCTTGAATTCATAGCACTACAAATAACAACAACACTCCTAGCATCCTGATTGATATTGAACGTAATATTGGACATTGTGATGAATCCACCATGGTCGGCGAGTTTGGTCTTAGAATTGGTACTATTGAATTCCAATCCACCGACAGTCCACTTAATATCAGCTGGTGGATTGGAGTTGTCTGTTTTGCACATAATGGTAACTCTTGCATTAGCCTTAGCCTCAGTGGGCCCCGTAATAGTCACAGTAGCTGGACGGACTGTTGATTACAAACATTGGTCTTTAGTTAACATAAAACGTTACGGAAATTGTTGAATTCTCTTTGAGCCACTTACAGAGGACTGTTAAATCAACGTGAACTTTCATTGGTGTGACACTCATGACATTTGATACCTCACAACGGTATCGTGCCTTGTCGTCATCTGACTGAGCCTCAAATGAGAGGACATTTTCCGAGAGGGTGTTGTAGGTACGATAAATACTGCTCTTGACCTCCTCATTCCGGAACCAGACCACTTGAGCTGGCGGATTACCACCACGTGATCTGCATACAAGCTCCACCTTCTGACCACGACGTATCACGTCACCCTCGTTGTAGCCCTCGATATACGGAGCACCCGGGGGATCTAGATGAATAGTTTTGGTCAGTTTTTGGTGGGATGGCCAATTGAGAAGGTTCACATATGAAATTTCAGTTTACATATACTAAACCAGCTCGAAAATTCACATTTTCAAGCAGGTCTTGCACAAGAAATTATTCGGCACGTTTAATAAATTCTGTTTGACAAGAACGGTTTAATAAATTCTGTTTGACAAGAATGGTTTAATTTACAAATGTACAATTCCTCGAAATTGATACATTAAATGAATGATTTGGCAAATCGGATTACATTAAATAGTTGGGAACTACAAAAAACAGATTCTGTGGGTGATTATTGTATTCTTGAAGGTCTATTAATTGTAGAAAAAAAAACTTACAGAAGACTGAAAGCTTTACAGTTGCTCGCATAGGTCTGTCAATGGGGATGGCAGGATGTCTGGCTTCGCATGCATAATCCATACCATCATCATCGACTGTAGGCGCTATTGTTATCGAACTTGTTGTATCGTACTTTAGGAGCTTCCGCTTAGGTTCGCCTGGCTTTGGTATCTCTTTGTCTGGGAAGATAATGACATTCCATTAGTTAATTATACCTCTTCCAAGATCTTTGACAAAACTTCCACATTGATTGGACCTCATGAGCTGTTTGACAAGGGATTTTTCATTCAATCTACAATCTATCCTATTACCTTTAGTCAGCTCAAAATGAGACTGAAGATGACAGTATTCATCTTAAGTCTTATCTTAAGATGCAAGACAGGAGTTTTTGCAATACAACAGCCCCTTTTGTATTTCCATGCTCTTACAGTTTTTTCCCGGAGTTGCAGAATCAAGGGGAAACAGGGATAAACGCCAACACAAAGTTGAAGGGGTAAAAAAATATTTGATGGAAGTATATAAGCGAATGAAAAAAAATCGTTGACTCTGGAGTCTGGAACAATGCCAGCGAGTCATATGCAGAGATTGGGAGAGGTCAGGTATAAAGGAAGGGGATTTCCGTAAATCCTCGTGTTATATTTTAGAAATATTTTTTCACACCCTGTATTCTCACATTGTTTCACGAGAAAAAGGATTTCAGTTCAAAAATCATCCGAGTCAGAGAAAGTCGTTCGGAATTTTTTTTCTTGTTTTTTTTTCGCGTTGAGGCTTTCGTGCCAGGAGTCGAGTGAAGGAAAATGACTTTTCTAGAATACGTATTTTTCGTTGTTGAGGCGGAAGTTTGGAAATACGTTCTTCTGACTTTGTCCTTTCATACTCACTCAGGATCTAGCCACTGACAGGAAGAGCGGTGGGGGGGTCGAGTTATTGAGGATGATGCTGCAGGAAGGAATAGCGTAGTGACATAAATCGATAGCTGGAGATATGCTCTGGAAATCACTCTTTGGGGTGAATCGACGAGTTTGGATATGGAAGAGAAGATCTCCACTTTGAACTTTACTTGTTGTTTATTTCTTTTTTCTTTCACTTTTGTTACGTTTGAGCGTGAAGATGGGCGATTTCTATCTTGGTGCGGTTTATTGGGACCTTTTGGGGACATATTCTTTCATGGCTCGGTGCAAGCTCTGGGTTATTGAGAATTCACAACATTTTTACATCTTTTTCTATTTACAGAGGCCGCGAACTTTGTTCAATATTTCAGTCGTGGAGAAGAAAGTATGGGGGATGTGATGAAATAAGATGGAGGGAGATTGGTTTTAGAATTGTGTTGTTTTTGACAAATTTATCTTATCTTATTTCTTAAGTTGACCTCATGCAATTGTCAAATAAAGTAAGAAGAAGTGAGATCAAATGTAATCTTTTATTACAGCTTATCAATTTCTTGTATTTTTTTCCAAATTTATCGTTTATCGTTAATCTAGAATGGCCCAGATAAACAAATATTGTTATATTCCAAAAATTTATAATTCAACTCTAACCTGAAACATGAAAGTCCCAATTTGAGACCTGAAAAGTTCAAGTTAAGACTTTCGTAAGTCTCAAAGCAATTTTTTAAATGGGTATAACACTTAAATAATGCATGTATGGATGCAGGGTTACTCCCACGACATAATTGATCTGTAATGTTGATAAATGAAACGGGCTAACAGTTATTAATACTGAGATTTGAAGAAAAAAAGGGAAAATCCATACGAGTGGTCAGACCTTTGCCTGCTTTGCAGTTTGTGCCACCACGCGTCGTTTAATATCATTCCAATTTTGTCTTGCCGTTGGCAATCTTGACGGTTGCGCTATAGATACTTTTTTTTTATCACTCTCACAAAGCTGACCTTATTTCTTTGTTTTGTGTCTGCATTCCGGGCGTTTTTGACGCCTTTTTATCCCTTTGTTTTTTACGTTTATTACATATTGAACATTGGAACTCACCGTCTTCAATGGAGATTGGGGTGACGCTTGTATCGCCACCTTTGATCGGAAAATTTCCACGGTACCACACAATTGTAGCGGCCGGCTTTGCGAAACTGACCGTGCACTCTAAGCTCCTCGACTCACCGACGTTCAGTTCGATTTTACCGTGATTCTGGTGATCATTTATTTCCACTTTTTGGGGTGGAGCTGAAAGTAATAATATGAGGATTTTATAATGTGCGGGAAAAACTTGGGAAAATATTCAGTAAATAATTTCAGTATTTTCTAACACTACAATTATTCTCCACATAATTGGCTGATAAAAAAAAAACATTTGAAATGTCATTAAAATTGGTTCAAGTTGGATTCTAAATTAAGTCCAATTAATTACATCACATGCTGCTTATAATGCTGTTGAAAGGTTAAACAATTGAGTCAAATGATAAATTGTAAACAATTATTTTAAAATATTCATCAACAGGGCCGCGTAAATATCGTAGGTTTGTGAAGTTGATGATCGTCGAAATGTCGAGAAATTATGATCGAAATTGCTGTCAAAGGGGATTCAAGGGCCATTAAAACATGACATTCATGTCATTTATTAGTCATCAAACCATGTGATTGATAGTAACGCAAATGCAGTTTATGGAAAATTACATTTTGATCGAAAGCTGATAAATTCACCATATCAAATGAATTGTTTTGTGCCAGAATATCATAGCGAATTATCCGTGATTGATGAACTAGGATTCATATAAATGTGGAGATTAACGGATTATGCGGGAATTTAAGGAAGTAATGAAGTCTCCGATAAATGGGATAATTTCAAGTGGACACCGATCAATTGACCCTGTAATTGACACTGTAATTTTGATCACTTCCAAAAACGAATGATTAAGGTTCTGGTATTATAATAACATAAACCCCTGCGGTAATGACGACGGGGTAACGATTTACGTGCTTGGTAGGCCATGACGTGTGAGAGAATTGTAGAAAAATTGGAAGAATAAATTATCAAAGGATTCTAAGACTATTTACAAACCGATTTTACATAACATCGTAACTTTCGAAAGCTCATTATTGTCGAAATGGAGAGGTGGTCGGTATTTTGGGCTATACAAAGGCCCATCACGAGTCGAATTAGTCATTAAAACGTGCAATTGATGGTGCAATTGATGGTGCCTCAAAGGCATTCCGCGGAAAATGAAATTTTGATCAGAGGATGATAAATTAATCATGTCAAATGAATAGTTCCGTTCCACCATATCATACCAAATCGTCGGTGATTGGTTAGTGGATTGGAAATCATGTAAGCATGAGGATGAACGGTTTACGTATCCGTTAATTTGATTTAATGTAAAGTAATGAATTCTCCAAAATGGAGTTAATAATTTTTCAAGGGGACAGTGATTAATCGACTATTTCACCGCAGTACTTATCACTACCCAAAACGAATAATTAAGGATCGGTAATTATGATAATAGAAACCCCTTCGGCAATGATGATGAGATAACAATTTGCGACATCTCGACGCCGTAACGAGTGAGAGTATGATCGTTAATTTTTGTTACATGGCGCAAGTGCAATGAGGACACTCCCTGTAAATCAAAACCCACTAGGGTAGATTTTACTACGGGCCAAAAGGTGAAGGGAGCGACTTCTGGGAGTAGAGACCATCATAAATTCAAGTGTCAAGGAGCTATCCTACGCGCAGTCTCACTGTACTTGATGGAATATCACGTTGCGGGAGTAGGATCGGAGCTCATATAGTTCTCTCAATTACCGTTTTATCGCTGGAGAACCATTAACCAAGATTTTAAACATTTCGTCGTAAAAATTTTAGTAGAAACGGAAAAAACAATTTAAGTAGATTTTTACAAGTGGTCAAGTTATGATGAATATTTCTAATCCCATGAGAGATTGCACAATTTTTCTCATTATCTTCTTTTCTTTACTCTCATTACAAGGAAGTTCGTAAGAAAATTTCTGTTAAATTCATCAAATTTCGAGATATTATAAAATACACCAAAATTATTTCATCTGTTGCTGAGCAATTCAAAAAATTATTTCTAAAATTTCAAGGACTAACCACGCATATTTAAAAATCGGCGGTGTTAACGTCCCCGTAATTTTGATGATGTAAATAAACTAATGATTTCATAATATAAAATATAATATAAAAACATAAGCTACTGCCGAAGTGTCTCAATTGAAATATCAAGAACCCATTTCCTTAAACTTTGTTTAATCACGAAATGTCTTAAAAGTACTAATTCAAAATTCTCCCAATCATCTCTTTAAATCATCGATTCCGTATATTGATTGTATTGACTCATCACTTAATTCCACTGATTTATTAATATGAATATGAAAGAATGTGGTCAATAAATCAATATATAGTAGTGAATTCTTGATGAAGAATTTCACGCACTCGTATCCATGTAAGCATTGAAAGCATTGAAATAAATTCGGTGCTATGATAATGATGATGACAGTGTCGGCTTGGAGGCGCCGTCTAATTATACTTAATTGCAATATCCGCAGTGGTTCGTTTCAATTACCGCTGAGGCTTCAGAATTGAGAAGACAAACAAGATGGAATGGGAGACGTGCATGTGGTGTCACTTTCAAGAGCCGCTCAGCGGCATCAGTGTACGACTGAGAATGGGAAAGCCGGCGGCGGCGGCGGCGGGGGGGAGATTAATGATATTTCAAGCACACGGGGACAAAAGTTGGAGAAGAATTACGGGATAAACCGAGTAATCGCGGAGCGAAATTCAAGTCTGGATTTTTTTGCTGATGTATGGGGGAAAAAATGATAGTGGAATGAAGAATTTTTTTCTCACTTGCACTCAGTTTGATCACTATTTCTGTTTTTCTTCATGCAATCTTGAAATGATAAATTTATGCTCTTGGAAAATTTATGAAAAAATTCCCCAAATTCTCTTTTTTTTCAGGAGAAATCAGCAGATACTCGAAAAAAATATTCTAAATAAAAAGAATTTTTTAAATTAGTTAAGATTGTTCGATTTGATGCAATCTGATTATTTAGTTTCATACAATCCGCAAAAGAATAACTTCATTTGAGGGTTCAAATGTCTTGAAATTGGAAAGTATTTCAAAAGTTTCAAGTGGAGAGTTCGGAAATTGCTAATTTCAGACTTGAACGTCGCAGATTGAAACTTGATAGTCTCAACTTGAATTTTGAAAGCTACAAATAGAGACTTAAAAGTCTGAGGTTAAGATTGCAAAGTTTAAAATAGAGATTATTTTCTTTATAAACAATTAAATTCAATTCAGTTTGTTCACTTGCTTCAATTCGATTTGAATCAATCCCAAAATCATCTTTATTACTGAATTTTTCTCTTCCCTCGTACATCGGAATTCATACTAATGTTTTTCAGAACATTTAATCTCCAATGTTTTCATCCACTCTGATGCAGTTGAAGTCCAATGCAAATATCAAATCACGTATTTATCTATTTATATAAATTTTTGTAAAGGAAGATCAACGAGTCCATTCCCCGGGGATTTCATGCATCGTTGAGTACATTCCCCGGGAAAACGTGAAGGAAGTGACCCACCCGGTATATATATTTCTTTGGATGAGGCAAGTAGTGCCACGAGAATACTTCGTCTCTGGGACACTATGGAAAATGTGCTCGACCAACCGCTAGTCACTCCGACGGAAGTTCGCGCACGGCGACTTTTCCAGGGGTGCACCGGGTGTTTGGAATATAAATGCGAGGACGCCTCTTGTGCCGAGCTTGTTTTTTGGGGAATGGAAACTGGCTTTATAATAAATGCACTGGCCTGGGGGAGTCAACGGTTCACTCAATATTCAACCGAGTTACATCTTCAGCGAGCGTGTGCAAATTTTATACGTAATTTTTTTTTCAATCCTTTTTTTTCCATTCCATATATTTGATGAGTATTGATTTTCCCGTGACAGTTACATCAATTAGTTCAATCACTTGTTATTTGAATAAGCCAACACGTTTGGCACCAGTCGTTTGGATTCGTTTAGAATCAAGTTGAATAGGTTAAATAATTAAATCAAAAAAATTATTTTCTCATAGTGTTTTCAAAATAAAACTTAGGATGAAGATTTTGTGCATAAATTACCCTCATCACCTACATTTTCTCTTATTGAGGTCAATTAATATTCGTATGGTTTATATAAACAACAATAATATCAAAGTTTTGTAATGAGTAAAATTATTATTTGTGGGAGATTTGAATTTCCTCTCACACACATTTGAATTATCACATGGAGCAATAATTTAAATATTAGGGGATCATGAAAATCCACTTGTACAGGTACCTAGCGGGGAGAGGAGTAGCCATTGAGCCTGAACTCGCTCTCTCGCTTGATGACCGCTGTGCTGAGTACACGTGTTTCCATTATTATCAGTTAATTTTATATTCATCGTCATTTTCATTTCTTATCATCTATCAAGTGGGTACCGCGATTTTTTATCTATTCAAAAATAAACGGTACCAAATGTAGCACCGAATATTTGATTTATTTTATTATTATTTATTGATTCTCTCGTTAGATACACAAAACCAAAGAATAAAAAGAAAATTGAAAGAAAGGTATGTGAAAATAGGAATACCCAAAAGAGAAAATAAGGTTAGTTCTATAATTATATTAAATTGTAACAATATTAATACGTGTCAAAGGATTTAATAGTGACTATAAAGGATTATCTAAATTGTGTCTTAAAACAATAAACAATGTTAAAGAAGGTCGGGCGTTTTTTCAACAGGTAAAATGTATGCTTATTGGCGATTCCAAATATATTTAATTGATGAATTACGAAAGGGAATAAAAATTAAATGGATATTAAATGAGATGTGTAGTTCAATTTTTGACAATATAATAATACTTTGGATAATTACTGTTACATGGGAATGGATGATACTGAATATTGAGATAAACAAATTATTTATATTTAAGTGATTTATGTTGTTATTTTTCATTTTATTAGTGATAAAGTTTTATAACATTGTCGGTGAGATTATTAACTTAGGGCTCCATTCAGAGCCCTATTTTTCTATTTGAACATTATCATTTTCTCCAACGTAACAAAACAAGATATAGATTTACCAGAATAAACCGATTGATTTTGAATGAGAAAATAAATGAAATATTACAGTTTGGAATAAAACAACTGAAAAAGAATATCCAAGCCTCGCCATGGAAAACATATCACTCTCCCCCACGTGCTTGCCATCCTCGCCTTCGGCTCGGAAGGCAATTTTGCACGTGGGAGGCCATGATCTGTTTTCAAGGCTCGAGCATGAAATATACTATTTCTTGATATTAAAAATATTAATAAAAATTTATATAAAGTTATAATTAATTAATTAGTATAATCACACAATAAAGAGAATCATCAACAAAGTCTACGATTTCTTCCATTTTTAAATTTTTTAACGAATTTTTCGAGTCTACACATATGTTTTCTCTGCCGATCAGACGTAGACGGTACATAAATGCAAATTTGGGCATATGAGTCTGTGCAATGGGGATTCCAGTCAATTGCGGTACTTCAGGAGCTTTCTATATTTTTCGAAACTATTGTAGTACCTCTTTCATTTGATCAATCGCTTTGATTAATTTTTTTTTATTAATGTCAATTAATAAAAAAATATGTATAATTATATTTTGGGGAGCCTATATCATAAAATAAAATTACATTTCTGAATACAACAATTTCCTTGGTTACAAAAAGGCCAACTAAAATTATTCCAACATACGATGATTCTTTTGTAGTGTCAATTTATTGATTAATTCAATTATTCCATTTTTCAATTTGTTAAATTTTAATGCGTATTCTTCTAGTTTAGACGCATGTTTTCTCCACCGGACATTCCTAGGTAGTACATAAATACAAATTTACGTACATAAATGAACTTGTACAATGTTAATGCACTACTTGCGTTCCTTCAGGAGCTTTCTGTACTCTCGGAACCTATTCCAGCATCTCTTCCGCGTCTGGTATGCATTATTCACGACACTTACATTATTTAGGGGACTACTCTCTCCGTTGTAAGCAGAAACAAGACGAGCAAGAAGAATTGATTCGCGGGATGGAGATCACAATCTTTCTTTGTCCATACTGTTTAGAGATTATGTTTTGACGGTGTTACGTGCACCTGCATAATATTCACTTTGTCGCTCATTTCCCTTTGTCTTGGGTACTTAGCTTAGCGCATGTGAGATTTATCGTGATGAGAGAATGCAGTTCCATTAGATAGGCTCTTTCAAAATTCCGTTGGATTAAAACGCTATTGTCAATATCTTTTAAGCTTTTACGGTTTACTGCTATTCACGAAATGAATATTTTTAGTATTATTAGTACTGTTATCATGGTTTATGGAGTTTTATCGCCGTAAAACAATTTTCCTACGCTTTCATCGAATTTTATTCCAAAATTCACACAACTTTAGTAAAAATTGTGGAAAGATAGTCGCGTGATTATGAAACTTTGTATGCCATTCAAAAATGATAAAATCCAAGGTTTTTTTTTGTGTGACGCTGGTCAATAGTTTCTTCAATAGAGATTTGCAAAAAATATGAAAACGTAATATCACCAATATCACCAATAGCTCGAAATCAATATCGATATCAGCAACAACTCGTTGCAAAAATTTTTTTTAATTCCATTTTTTCAATGTTTTGTCCTGCATTTGGGACTTTGGGTTCAATTATTATAAAAAATTTCATACTAGTTATGAAGTTTTTGTAATAAGCTTTAGATTGGGATATGAATCAATCAACTTCGACAATTTTTTATAAAGTTAAAACGTTTTTGTCACGAATCGATTTTTTGTTTTATTTTAAGATTCCACTTTTGCAGTATTTTTTCATCCTTTCGAGTGAAATAAGCAGAACAATAAATATGTTATTTGAAGGGCACTATTTATTTCGAAAAGCTTTCACTGAAAATTTCAACCAATCCCCTGATTTAGATTAATTTCTATGGTTTAATTGACATTAAATCCACAATTTTCATCCATTTTATTGCTAAATTTTGTGTAAAAATTGTCAATAGTGGAACAATTATACTCAACCAATTATTTGGAGTGCTTTATTCAATAAATGAATCTCTAAATAACTTCTTAACCACATGTAGAGATAAAAAATTCACTCATTCTTGATCCAAACGTAATTTAATGTTTATGAATGTGGATCGAAGAGCTTTACACTCATCCGAAATGATGAACTCCCTGCAATCGAGGCATCAAACAACAATTTCCTATACAAATTGTTTCTATACACATACGGCATGTGGATTTAATCGCAATGGGTAGAGGGAAGCACGTTTTTGGGTATCTAATCCCAGGGATTACAACATAAATCAAGGATAAACAATTATTATCCCAGGGTTCAAAAAAGAAAAACCAACCGCAAATATATCCGAAAAAATGAAAAATAATGAGAAGATTTTTCAAAAGATTAAAAAGCCGCAATTTTATGATTTCAATTTTTATATACCAAATACTCATATACTTCGAGATGCATAATTTTATAATTAAATTGATAAGAAAAGTAACAAAGCAAAAAATTAAAAAGCCCCAACTCAATTATTTGCTGTTCTGTGCGTTGGTACGATGGGTTACCATTAATTGACAGTGAATTTAATTAATTAGTCACAACCGTGGTCTATTGTTTCCAATTATCAATCCCTCTAACTTCTCCCAGATTAGTCAAAATCGTTTGAAATTATCCTCAGCTAGAGTAAGACCCATGGGTTTATGATTAAC
The DNA here is from genome assembly GCA_030522845.1 of Psyttalia concolor. Lineage (NCBI taxonomy): Eukaryota > Metazoa > Arthropoda > Insecta > Hymenoptera > Braconidae > Psyttalia > Psyttalia concolor. The sequence continues at coordinate 14,844 of JAPYZM010002806.1, forward strand.
ACATGTTTATATAGTCACCCAAATGATCTTAACGTTATACGTAGTACTCCTGACTATCATAACACCTCGAAAACGGTTTTAAGTTTTCCCCTTTTTGTTTGTAAACTCCTTCTGTGTCTCGTGGGAAGTACCGAGTACACTCCACGATTCATGCCAGTGTTTGCTTTCCATTGAGCATATGCTCTGACTAATACATGTCATTGGGGTCATGGTGCATGCGCTTTGTGTACAGTAGAATATCTTTCCTCTGCACCGGGTGGAGTTCTATTAATCTTAAGTATTCCTCAATGTTAAAGAAACAGTTGACATTTATTCGACATTACAATTGTCTTAGTTTCGAAATTAATGGATTGATGGGTAATTAATGTGGTTAATTCAATTAATTAGTTCTTGTGGTACTCAAAATGAAATGCCAATTTTAACAGAATTCTCTTTAAAAAGCAATTAAAAAATTTCAATCCCGAGTTATTTAAACAAATGCTCAACAATTACCTTTTAGTGCAATTGCCTTGATTCTTTTTGAGAATCCTATGTATTGGAAATATTTTATTCGTATGTAAGAAACATCTGATTTTTTAATTTTTTCCTGTCCTTACGTATACCCTTTCGGGCTTCTACGTAATTACCCTTCCCACCACCCGACCCCGCTGTACCGCATTCGCCAAGGACCAAGGAAAAACCTCACCCTGAGGGGAAAACCCTGGCCAGGTACAGTCGTCTCTGTTACGAGACTACCGCTCGGCAATGAATCGTGAGAT
>JAPYZM010002807.1:5768-19013 GCA_030522845.1 Psyttalia concolor
AAATCCAAGAAGTTGCATTCCATTGTTTTAGTATTAGTTACTTTCATTAATGTACTTCCTGTAGTCCAGAGATCAGAGGGTCTCGTATTTACTTGGTTTCCTTTTCACCAATCTATTGTCAGTCCTTTGTGGTATACGCCAGAAAAGAGAAGAGGCCCCCGTTGGTCAGCGAAGCACTCACACAAATGGCATTGTCCTCTGCATTGTTGAAAGGGACTGACTCTGTCGAGCGATTGGAAGCTCCAGCAAAATCCAACCGGGTCTCTCCTCACCAAATGATTGGTCAGGTTCATGGGAATTCTTGTCCGTGGGGCTTCATATATGTATGTATGCATGTATGTATCTATATGTATATGGATAAACGACAAGCGTAGACCGAGGTTTCGAAACGCGCGCAACTACCGCTATTGGCACATACCCCGGTCACCTCTCTTTCATCATTCCGGGTCTCTATGTTGTCCAAATATACCGGAATGTGCAGGCGACCGGGCGTGTAACGCTCTGTGTACTATGTGGAACCTCGTTTTCCCTCAAATTTCTCTCTGTTCAAGAATCGATTCCAGTTGAACCCTCGTTTAGTGTACTAGGACTAGGAGGTGCAACCTCCCCATCCATCCCCTTAATTAGCTTCATCATTTTTTCGTATCTAGACGCATTCAGATGGAGCAGTCGTGATCGATCTGAGCAAATTGACTGCTGGCCTGTTCGTTTCTTTTAATTTACGAAAAGGCCCATGCGATAAAAGGACTGTGGTAGTCTCTTATAATTTTAAATTATTCCAATTTACTTAAACTACTCATGAACTCCAATGATACATAAATATAATATCTATCCGAATCGTCTGAAAAATTACGACACCGTAATTAAAATTTACAGCTTCAATTCCATAATCGGCAAACAACATGTGAGTTCCGTAGTTTTGTTTCTATTTTCTCCCTGTTTACAACCGAATCCGCAGCAATAAATTACTTCTCCTCCTCCAACTCTTAATCTGTAGATTTCTAATATTTGATTCAGCAGAAAATCCTGCTATAAAAGTGACATTAGGTAGATTCAAATGACGGTGAATTCCCCTCTTTCTGACAATCGTAACCATTGAAGAAACTTTAGCAATTACACGTGCACAGTCGCGATAACATTTTCCTCCCTACCGGGTTTTCCCTGCAAGCAACAGCGAGAGACGGTTACCATCTTTTTTTCCAAGGACCTTGACGTCACCGCAACCTTTTCCACAGGGCCATTACTGCGCTTCGACAATGGTTATATGCGTGTTCTATCTCGCAATCTATATATGTATATATATATATATATATATATATATATATACGTTTTTGGCCATTCTATCTGTGCGCCCTATCTATATTACTAACCTTCCATTCCTACAATTTCAAGTATCTCTTGAGGATGGAGCCTAGAGAGAGAGAGAGGCGGGAAAAGATGTGTAACGGGGCTATGTGTGCGCCATCCAATCGAAAAAGAAAAATCTCGTTTCAAAAATTGGTTTCTCGTTCGAGATACCTGAAACTCTGCCCCAATGTCTTCGATGCTGTTCCCCTCCATTTCGTCTACTGATGGAAGAATAGAAGAAATATGACATTCATCTCTTTCGGAAGGCTTCGGAAAGAACTAGAAACAAATTGCGAACAATTTCTCTGCAGAAAGAAACACATCAATTTAATAATTCTCAAAAGGATGGGACATCCTTGAGTTTCCATTCATTACTGAACGCTCAAGGCCAATGTCACTCTTTAAAAAAATAAATATAAAGAAAATTTTGAAGTGTAACCCTTTAACTAAAGAATGTTTTAGTGAAATTGATGAGATTTCGTGTACCTTTTGTAATGACGAGAATAATGTCCTGTTACTTTTGTAAGTACAGCTGAATCGATCCCAAAGTTGCAACCCCATACAGAGACCTTTCAACTTTCTCCAGGTATTTCGTGATATGCTTCCATAAAAATACAAAGAATTAGTTTTATTTCCTCGTTTACCATGAGTTTTCAACTGGTCGAGTGAAATGGGTAGGAGGATTTTATGTACAACCTTTTATCGCGTGACTACTTCTAATTTCAAACCCGAAGGGTAGCTCAATCGGCGAATACTTTACTTTTGTGCATCGCTCGATATATGGTACGCCGGGGTTGACTTTTTATTTAAATTCCCAAAAGGTGTGCATGATTGGTGATTTTACGAGGGTTTAGCAATTTCTGAAAAACACATATCTCCTATAAACATTATAAAACTTCAATTACATTACTTTTTTGGCCTATGTGAATATTGATGGTATAATCACTTCATAAACCTAAATAAATTATTAAAACATAGGGCAAACATTAGAGGGACGGTAAAATATACGACAAGTACAACAAACTTTCAACAGAAATAAATATCGCTCAACCCTACGTACGCACGTGAAACTGCTGTCGCCGAGCGCAAACAACTGTGTGGAGAACTAATACTGTACTCATCTATTTAGTGAGTAGAACGCATGGGCACAATAGGAGCCTACAATCTTAATGAGGCTGTAGCTCTATCAATTTACATTTTGAGGACCTGCTATGAGCATAGAAAAGTAGATTGTTTGCGGAAAAAATGTGTCTCTTAGCATCTCAAAAAATTACCTATACTTTATACAGTACAGTAGAATTTCCTGTGTTTTCCGATTCCTTACTTTTCTCAGCCTTCCCCTTGCAGTTTGTCCTCCCTCTTATTTGAATATAATTTCGATTGTGCAGGGAAGAATATGCTTCCTATTCTATCTCATCATCTTCCATCATAATTCGAAACTATATCATTTTCCAAGAGATTTTGTATCGATTCCAAAAATAAAGATAATTCGTTTATAACAAGAATTTGGTTTCTAAAAATTAATTCAGTTGGGTCACTCTTTGAAAAAAATAATACAGTCTCAAATCCAGGATATTCTAATGCAAAAACGACTAAATTAGATTCGAGAAGTCTTTCCCTCCTGGTGCGCGAATTACTCGCCATTTTTCGCCAAGTATAAATTTTGTTGACCAAGTTTTTTCTTGTTAGAGCAAAATATTATTTGTTGTTCATGTTGAAGGCCTGAATTTTTTGACAACGGTAAAGATATACTTTTAAAAAATAATCATCTCTTCACATAAATCAAGAAAATTATTGCGGCTGCACAAAGAGACCTTTTTGTATGAAAGTCAGAATTCATTCCCCGTAGTTAAACACCAGAATGGTTCTTATCAATTAAAATGGACGTCAATATCAACGTTAAATATGTGAATAACTGGAAAACCTTTCAGACAGAAATTTTAATTCCCATGCAACTTGGCAGACGTGAAGAATGAATTATCGAAACATTACCTCGCCCTCCCTATCTTCAACTCTTCTCCGGAAAAACCGCCAGGTGAAGTAGATAAATTAGCAATGACATTATCAACGAGACGTTTGAAGAGCTTCGGATAAGTGTCATCCGATCATCTTCTCAGCTGCCCGGAGAAATGAATTGAGAATAAACACTGAACGGGCAGATCAAGCGACATAAAATCGTCACTGTAGTGATGATTAGGAGACAGCAGAGGGGGTTTGGAGGGATTTTATATTGCTTCGATTGAATATCTCATTTATTATCGAAATCGAATTATCCGGACTCGCGTGTACGTAACCTACTCGGGCATTATCGATTATCGGATTTTACGGTTTCCTGCTTCCAGTGCTATAACCGTATACATACAACTTTGGCACTAGCGAAGAAGGAAGGTGAAGCGAAACCGAGGGATTTCTCTGTACCTTTCTCACTGGCGTTTATCGTCGACCGTTGAAATTAACAGAGTCGTCTGTCTGTCATCCCACAGGCACGAATGTATGTGCGGCAATGAGGGGTATAGAGAGAAGAACTTCAGAGAGAGAGAGAGGGGGGAAGTCTAGAGGTTCTTGTCACGTTCGTAGAAACTATCGACGTCCCAGTGAGGCGTCTCATTGCACGCTCGTATGTGAACAGATAAGGTAAAAAAGAAGAACGAAGGAGTGCGAAAACTATATTGAAGGAAATGAAATTTTCCAACTTCCTCAGTAGTCTCCGGTGACCTAAGATGATAATAACGTATTTATTTCGTTTGGAAGTAGCGATAACTTTATGAGGAAGTTAGAGATATGTCGGAAATAAAATCGTTGCAGTGAGAAAAAAATTGAGATAAATTTTGTCATTTAAAAAGATAAGCTTACGCTAGGAAATTAAGGCAATCAAGTTTAATATTTTAAATCAAATAATGCGTCTTTATTTCATATCTTTACGTTAAAGCCGGCTCCGAGATTGTCTTGAAAAGGCATGAGGGACCAGTAACTTCCGGTTTGATAAAAAAAAACATTAAAAAAATTTAACTTCTTCGCTATGCGGGTGAAGGCTTCTGAGGTTCAGCTAGTGTTGCGAGTTGAGTGATTTTTTTTCATTATTTTCATGAGGAAGCTCGGTCTATTGTTGAACCGTGAAGAATGGAAGACTTCCGGCGGAATATGAATCGAATTAGCGTGAACTCTCTTATTGTTTGAACCTCTTGGGTGACATGCATAAAACCTTGCAATGTTTCTTGGTCGTCCTGTGGCGGGCTTTCCGCGAAGTTTCTAATGTCTGAATCGGGAGTCTTTGAAGCACCTTTAAATAGACAGATGGATATGGCTGCTTTTCGCTTTTGCACTTTTCTTTTTTCTCCGTCGTATTTTTATCTCTTTCGCACTTGGCCTATGCAGTGCATACGAATAACAAACTGGCATGCATTTTGATCCGGCTGTCCGTCGTCTAATTGGCCCGTTCATTACACTAATCAAAGGACGCCGCACGATTCGTCACGATTCGAAGAACAAAACGAAATAATTTAATTGGAGAACTTGTATAGACTTTTGGGATTTTTTTATGCATTTCAGTTCACCATTTTTCTACACGAAACGAATAATTTCAGTTAGGTAAACAAGACCAGTTGCTAGGCTTTTCAGATGAACCCATTTGATCGTACTTTACGATTTGGAATAATTAAATTTTCAAATAATGAGCTTCCGAAAGGAGTCGTAGCACCTGCAGTTTCATATTTGAAAAATCATTATATTTTTTTTTCATCACTCTGTGTCGGAAAACCATTTTTTTTCACTTGTTACGAAATATACTACTCTAAAATCCTCAACATGTTCCTTGTTCGGAAAAATAAAGGTCAATGGATTAATTTTCTATGTATTGATAACTCAGTTATGCTAAAAAATCACAATAAACATCATTTAATTCCGTTCATTTTGACATAGGATCAACTTTCAATGTAAAACAAAATTTTACACGTCATTTTACTCACTTCTTACATACCAAGATAGTTGATTTTCTTCATCTGAATTTTCCATCATCTTATTTCCTTACTTAGACCCTTTCTCTGGATGTATATGCATTACAGCCCTTTCCAAAACTCATACACACTGGATACCCGGTGAAATCATAGGCCTAAAATCTCTTTGATCCTTCACGAGGAACACCTGGCGTTTATATATATACTGGGGTGGCCCATTCCCACTGGCACTCTCTCGTAATAATTCGCGCTGCAACCCAGGGGTACACTTTAACTCGTCCTCTCTCATTTCTATATCTCACATCCTTGTTGGATTTATTTTTTTCGTTATCTCGGAAATGCATCTCATCCCCATGATATCTGAAAGATCGTCTTGATTCTCAGTGTTTTTTTTTTTTCGTCTGTCGTGATCCACATCTTCAGATCCCATTGTTGAAGAAAAAAACCATCTGCTCGAGGTAAAAATTAACTGACGATCGGATGGTGAGAAAAAATGAAATTATTTTGAATTTTTTTTTAATTGCCTAGACTATTTACGACAAGAGATAAAGACCGAAGCTAATGTTCAACATTTATTGAAGAATGATGATCTTTCATTTCATGCGATGTGATGAACAAAAAGATTCTAAAAACTCTGTCCAACTTTTGAAAACAAACTGGAAAATCATTTCTGGGATCAAAGTTTATATTTTTCCCGAAGTAGCAATTAACCTTTTTCCAATACATCACTAGGAAGCAAATTATTCTTTAAACTATTAAATTTACCTTCTTGAATGAAATATCCTTTGATCTGAGTAAATTAAGAATACTTCGGTTAAGAATTCATTATTTCGTCAGGATGAAATATGCAAAAATAATAAAATTACGCTTTGCTCTTATTCAAGACTGTAATCTTCTGAATAACGTCATCTTCTTTTGTCCGGGCAAAGTAAGTAACTAACCTCAGGGAAAAAAAATACCCAGGGCCACAAAAAGATGAAAGTATCGTGATTTTTACTCTTCTTTTTTAAAACCTTGGATATTTCGAGATTGTCGTAATTTTCGTTTCTGTTCGCTCTACCTCGTGCTTTCTCAACTTTTCCCAAGGCGCTCGTTTACCCGTTCAACCCCAGAGACAGTCAGTATATTGCTTTTCCCGAAATAAAAGGTACGACGTACCTCAACCCTCTCTCTCTCTCCCTCTCTATCCCTCTCTTTTACTCTTCCTCTTTCCTTCACCTTTTTCTCATCGCCTCGTTCCTTCCGGAGCCGGCGTGTATCCCAGCTCGCACCCTCCCCCTTGCCCCTTTTGTTTTTCCACTTTATCTTTCTCCGTTGTCGGACCGCACGGATCAACGACAAGGAATGGCGCGTAGAACGACAACTGCCGTTGTGCTCCATTTGCAGTGGCGTTTCCGTAAATAGCTAATGGCCCAACACGAGTAGACGCCATCCTCTTCCTATACAGTGGTGTCGTATTTCGTTTGGCATACAGAAGCTGAAAAACTAGAGACTTCCAGGACGAACCATCTCGCAGTCTATATCTCTCTCCGTTCTCCGCTGATTGATGAGAAATGAACGAGAATGCGCCATGTGTCACTACCAGACACGTAACAACCGATTCGATACGTTTCTCTAAACCGTATCGCAGCTAAAACTAATTTTTGAGGGGAACAATTTTTCTGAGAATATGTGGGAAAATACACCGAGCGAAAAATGGGATAGAAATCACCGTTTCGTTTGGTAATTCTGTTCAGTTCTCGCTGTTCAGACAAAATTACCGTACAGTATAAATCCCTCATCCCCCAGTGAAATTTGTGCACTACTTAATAAGATTTATCCACATGTGTCCATCATTTTTTGTTGATCGTTTAACAACACTTCTGCAGTTTACAATTTTTGTGGAAATTTTTATATAAATGTACTTTCGTCTCATTCCGCTACCTGTTTTTCTTTTTCCTTTCATATTCATATCTATTGCACTCCTGATTTCCCATTTTCCTTCCACCGTTATATATTCGAAATAAGCGTTATGGTAATATTTCGGCGCTTTGAACTTCAATTTGACTGTGAATTAATTAAAAAAATAGTTTCTCAAAGGAGGCCGTGACCGCAGCAGTTGTTATGCATGGAGATTCACGTTTCATTTTTGTGATTTATCGATTTCCGTAAAATTATTGTGATTTATCCAGCCATTTTTGTTTCTATTTAGGCATCCCCTCCTCACATAGAGTATCGTACGGTTTCCACAATTATTTAGGCAACAGTTTTAAAACATTCAATTCTTCTCATACCAAGGTTTCATCAGGGGACTCATCAATTTCTATTTTACTGATAATACAAATTTTCATTTACTTCCTAGTTTTTATTTTAACACTTCTTTTTTTAGTGTGGTAATAAATATTATTAATTTTGTTACAAGTATGGGAGAGTAATATTTTATGATAATTCAATAAATTGTGTGATTTTTTTAACGAATTTTGAGAGAGGTAAGAAAAAACGCATAAATTTTATGATGATAATACAACATAGCATCATTTTTTAGTGAAATATAACACAATTGCCTTTACCTTTGCTTTCATAACAAACGTAATGAACTGTCGACAATGTAGATCTCACTGTTTATAGAATAATTTTATAATGGGTGATTTCCACAGTAACATAATCTTCATATACTTTTTACTATCTTGAGGCTAATGCGAATGATTTTCTTGTTTTGAACTTGCTTCTAGAAGTACTTGTCATAATAATTAATAACTTTAACGATGATTAGAGGGTGAAGACAGTTGTAATTGCAACATGCTAAAATCGACCACCCAGTATTCGAGGTTTCGCGTTGATTTTGTGCGTTCGGAATACGTAATATCCATGCTCTAGGATTCCTCAGTACGTGCTTGTCAATGAGACTCGTTAGGTCTGGCAATGAAGCTCGGTTGGGAGTCAAATTAACGTCGATTAGTATACCCATTAGTCAGCCGTTGAACCCCCTGGACTCGCATACCGTATCAAGGATTCAAGACGTTCCGCCACCGTCTCCTGAGTTTGTTTAGGCTCTCTCTTATATTTTCATTTCCTTTCATCATTGACCACTAAGAGAGGATGAAAGGTGAATTGAATGAAGACCTCAAGTAAGAATCATCCCCGGTACTTACAACAATAGTTGCCAAACACAACAAAATATCTTACCTTGCAAATCCATTTAGTCACGGCACAATGAATGTAGTTGTAATGTGGCCCAGTCGATATCCTCTTGGCACATCATGCGGAAATGTTTCGACGCGCCGAGAGAGCCATTCTCTTGGTATTGTTGGGCTCTTTTTCTACCGTTTTCATTTCTCTCAATCTTCTTGTTAGGTAGGTAGTTGGAAAACACTACACGACATTGAAATTTTTTACTAGTTTCGTGTAGAGAGACTGCTTTGGAAATATCAATCTTAATTAAAGAGGTATTAACCTATTTTAAAAATCATTTAAGCTTGGTAAATAAGATTTTCGAATGATGCGATAGCAGTCATTAGATTGTGACTCGAGAGTTGATAGAGGTCAACGTTCATAAGGATATTAAGAGGCGCTAAGAGAGAAGTAATTAGAGACCACTGAACTATCGAGGCGCATCATTTTCGACTATTTATCAATCGCCATTAACTATTTAAAAATATCTATTGAGTTTAAAAAATATATAATCTGATAACCACCAAAAATGGATATCTAATATATAATGTAATTTTGGTTCAATATATCATATCTTTAGTATGGTGAATTCTTCAAATTTGTTAAAAGTATCACGAAATTTTAGCTACGATTTCAAACGAACTATTTCAATTCCACCAAAAGTAACATAATATTGAAATCGCCAATTGGTTACATAAACGGAATTGCAATTCGAACATTGTGGATCCAAATGCTATCGAGATTTAATCGAAGTGAAGTTATGGATCTACATTTAAGATGCAAATTGGCAATTCATAAGTTGCTATCACTCGGCCATAATATTGGGCAGGCTAGCTTAAGATAGTTGTTTTATGAGGGTTAAACTCATTGACCCCTTTGCCACTGTTTGACTTATCGATATCAGCATAACTAAATGTTTAAAATCTTCAAAGATCATTTGAGTATTGTCCGAGAATTTTTCGTTTCTCTGAACGTCCTTATACTCCCCAATCATAATCGCAAAATCGTTTAGTGGTGGTTCCTTAATTAAATGGCTTTTCCTTGCTTCATCACAATCTGAAACTTTGGTACCGAAAGCGGAATATCGCATTGATATCCCTCACTCCACCATAAAAAATTCTTCTGGCGGTTCAATTACCCTTCAGGGCCTTCCATCCCTCCTCTTGAGTTGCAAACTTCATCTTCACTTCACTCACCCATTAGACTCAATAATTACTTACCGAAATGCCAGAAATATATATATTTTTTTTAATACCTGAAACTCATTTCTCATGACAAGAGTATATACAATGTATTTCACGCTAAATGAGTTCAAGTCTGGCCCTTAGATGTGTGAACCCGACTCCTTTGACCAATGGAAAATGTCGAGTGTTCATAGAAGCGGATGGACTCGTAGATGACTCTAGTAAAAATTCTCTAGTAAAAATACTCTAAAAATACTCTAGTAAAAATTTCTGACAAAACGGCTTACATAACAAAACTTCCGAATTATTGATTTTGATAGAAAAACATTCAATTAAGATATATTTTTGGAATCCTCATTTTATAGTTTCCTTGTTCTTCATTTGTCACATTCCTGCGGAAAGATAAAAAAAAATACTGAAAATATATCTTTATTGAATGTTTTCCTGTTAAAATTCAATCTTTGAAATAAAAAAATCACATTTCTCGCGGCTTATTGATTCATTTTATCAATAAGGTATTAAAAAAGTTAATTTTAACATAAAGATTCGACTATAAATAAAAAAATATTCACTGCAGTCATCTATGCGTCCATGAGCTTCGAATGCCCACGGAAAATTTTTACTTTTCAAGCGGTTTGAGTCGGAATACCAATTTCACATTGCTCATCCTCTTGACAACTAATGGCGTTTTTTTTTATGAATCATGCTTTGCAAAAACTCTCTAAATTTTTTTCCAGATTTTTTCGCTAGCCCCATTGGCTGATATGATTTACACACATTTTTATATTTTTTCAATACTTCGATTTCCATCCGTCCGGTTCGCTTCTAGGAATACTGTTAGTATACACGATCTTCAGCCATTGACTCATTTGGCCTGAAATACCGCAGATAGTGTTACCACGATAACATAAGCGGCCTTCCATATAAAACCTTATTTTCCATTCTCGCATGGAGCCAACATTGGTCCCAAGTCCGAAACGCCGAATGAGTCACCAAAATTATCAATCAAGACAATTCGTACGTTCAAATTTCAGTTGTAAAGTTATTTACAGTTACCGAAACGCATGAATCATTAACCGAGTCATCTCTTTAATTAAACTTTGAAAATAAGGGATTGTGGGACCCCCTCGGGTGTGTTCGGCAGAGGGGACAAAGTAACACAATGGGTACAACGCGGGTGGTGAGGCGTTCATCGAATTCTAAATGCACCATTTGAATTGTTTGATTATAATGCGAGAGAGGAGTTTCGGGTGTGACGAATCGGTCACTGAGTTTCGCTATGTGAGGCTTCAACTGTTGTTCAGTGGGTAATCGTCAAGGGAATTCCGAATTAATACGTTTCGTTTATAATTGTGTCCGCGTCATTGCCACATGATTCATAAATCCGTGTGAAGAAAAGATCTGGAATGGACAAAAGCATGAAAAGGAGATACACCAACAATCTAGCCAATGTATATCTTAAACGGATGTCGGTACAAGATTTAATCGAAATGTGTAATTATTTATACTGTATTATATGTCATTACCTATACTGTAATGAACTTACTAAAACTATATATATGTATATTTTAGTAAGCTTAGAACTTCACCGTTCCTCTCTACATATTCTATATGTTATTTTTTTTATGATTATTATTATCATACAGTTATTATTATAATTATATGTTAAAACTTAACGACTAAGCTCTATGTGTCACTAATTGTGCTAATAACTGATGTAATACTAATATTACACACTTTCTTGGTTCTAGCTCCCCATTCTTGCTTTGGCACCTGACCTCTATATGAAGCAATTGATAACTTTATAAATCAGAAATTAACTGAACATTTTCAATTCATGCCCGATTTTGTTAATAAAAAAAGGCAGTATCACCACCACTGCTCTATCTTCTGGTACAGGCGGTAGCTAACCATGAAAATTAGACAAGGATAGACAGTGTCAGTCGTGAATAGCAACGATCACTATTTTCCTCAAATCTTCTTTGGTCCTTCAGAGTCCCATCAATGCAACATTCAAACGATATTTATACAACTCTTGACGTTTCAATTTTGTATGATTATCGAAGATTAGCAGACTATGATTTTCACTGCGTCTTCGGAATTCGTTATGGATTCACTAAATTACAAGCGCAACTTGGTAAACACGAGGAAAATGCGGAACACCTAATTCTTCAACTCTGGCTGTCTCATCTTCGATGAGAATTATATTGAGATGGTCATGAAATGTGGCAAGTGCAGAACATAGATTCAAGGGATTATATAAATAGCATTCGTCAGAAATAACTTTATTCTTCTTGGAACGAACTCTACTATTATTTAGATTTTTAATGGAATAAGATAATTTCTTAAATAATTTTGAGATTCAAAGGTTAAACATTATCAGTTAAATTAAAAGTATCTTTCAAATATGACTTCTCTTTCATACAATACAGACATTATCTCCGATTTTCTGGGCTCCCGGGAGTAATAGTATCCTTTGGATGTATTTTAATTTCGTCTAACCTTGGAGGGGGCGAGAGAATAAGGGTGTGCGTCACCTTGCGGAACGTCGCACGGAGGGTATCCGGCACATTCTGCATCTCGTATCAGGCGAGATCGTGCGATACGACGTTCTGGCACCCTCCACCCCCATTCAACCCTTGAAGATTGATGGTGACATCAAGACCCCCCTCCCCAGTCCATCATGTCCGGGTCGTTCTGCACCGACACACTGCGGAGTCATCGAGCCCTAACTTGCGAAAAAGCGAAGCGGGTTTTCAAGTTTCTTGTGCATGGACTCGATGCTTTTCATTCATGGATTTAGCGGCGTCATTATAGAGGGTTATTAAAAAGAGGGGGGTTGATACTGTCATCGCGAGCGGTGAGAGTAAAAAAAATATTTAACAAATGATATAGGGCTGTTACTCACGCACCAATGGTGTCACGCGTTAAATTAACGGGAGTGAACAATTGCTGGGTTAGTCAGGCATATTTTCAGTAGAAAGGTATGAAAAGGGGTTGAAGAGGAGGACAAAAATTGAAAATATTGGTGAATGAGCAGAGGGCGGCTAATGACTGTGGGTTTTTTTTTTTTTTTTTTTTTTTTTTTTTTTTTTTTTTTTTTTTTTTTTTTTTTTTTTTTCTTTTTTTTTTTTTTTTTTTTTTTTTTTTTTTTTTTTGATTGCTTCGATGAGTCGAAGGTTTTGGTAAATTGTATACATCGGATCTTTTATTGAGAGGAGGTCGATTTTATTTTGTTCCCCAATGTTACAGTGAGATTAATTGAAGTTTCGAAGCATTTAAACTTTTTTTTATAAAATTCCTGTTGGCTGGACGGGATATGAGGGTCTATTTATTGCAGAAATATTGAACATTTGTTTCGGGAACAAATATTGTTATCATTGTACTTTATGTACACTGTAAATTACAGAACAAAACTTAGATTTTTCCATTTTTTTCAAATAATTTTCTCTAAAATCACGCTTTATTTAAATAATTCAATATAGGATAGAATGAAAAAAAATACTCTAACGCTTCCCGAGTGGAAATTTGAATCAGGCCGGGATCAAGTTCGGATCAAGTCAGACTTGATGCAAGATCAGGTGCTGATCCAGTTGTTGGATCAAATCTTG
>JAPYZM010002808.1:0-12788 GCA_030522845.1 Psyttalia concolor
AATGTTATATCCTATCACATACCAACTATAATATACCATCTTTTATTCGTTTTTACAATGTAAGTGAAGAGGTGCTATAACGTACTATTACCGATTTTTGACTGCCAATCAATAACTCTTAATTGATTCTGATTATTAAATAAGACATTATCACTTGTTTGCGTCGTCCAAATGGAATATGTCACTGGTGCAAGTGCCTCTAACGGCTGTCATGCGCAGGATAAGTGCAGAGTAACATGGGAGTGCTGGTTGCCGGCTCCCAAAACGTTGGAAAACAAAAAACTACTTTGTATGGAATAAAATAATTGGTTGACAAATTCCGTTAACATCTGAAGAGATTTTTATTTTTCGGTGATAATATTGGAAGATTTTATCCGTTGGGATCGCAACTTCGAAAGAGCGACGAAAAATCGACGATTTTTTTGAGGTTAACCACTGTTTGTTATTTATTCTTCATTGTTGAGAAAAATGTGGAAGGAAATTGACTCAGGTCAGGAAGTTTTTTTGGTTTCGAGTGAATTAATCAATGACAGGTGGAGAATTCTGTTGACCAATTTGGTTGAATTGTGGGGAGAAGACACTTCGAGAGAGCAGGTCGTTGACAAGTGTCAGGTAAGATTCATTTTATCATTCATTCGAATTGTTATTATGTAAATAATTAATAATTACAGTTGATGATAATTGAGTCAGCTAATGATGAATTCCTTTCATTAATCATTATGTGATAATTCGTCGATTGCAAAGTAGACGAAAATTGGATTTTTGGTCGTTTGGCTGAAAATCACTCCAGTTTTGCAGAGTGATATTCAATCATTTTTTATTCATCTTAGAGAGAATTTATTCGGTTTTAAAATAATTTGTCATTCATCCAAACTGCATCATTCAGCCCTAAACTATCAATCATCTAATACAATTCACCTAGCTTTCTTAATAATTGTTCACCATCAATGACTACTCGTTGAATTCTGTTTATTATTTCATGAATTATTATGTAGCCATATTTCACTTTTTAGACCTCTCCTCTTAGTCATTGCAATATAATTTCCGCCATTAATCATTATTTGATTAATCAATTCAAATAATAATAACCCACTCGTCAATTGAATAAGACTATAAAATAACTTATCGAATCATGATAAACAGAGTTTGGCAGAGTGACATTCATCAAGTGTTACTTGATTTTTTAGCTTTTTTTCAAGTTTGATAACAATATTAGACTTACCCAAGTTGAGTCATTTGGTCTTCAGATAACAATGATTGAAAAAATCAATTTCATCTCACCTCCCAATTCCCAACTAAAATCCGCGAAACAAAATTAGGTAAATGTCTGATGTGAGTCTACCATAATTCCTCATTTTTTCTTCCCCTCAGAGACTAAATCCACTATTGAGCATCGAAGACGTCAATATAGACGAGATAGTCACCGGAATTTTGAGTAAGATTCCCCAACTAGCAGTTGAAGTAACGAAGAGTAAAATCAAATTAGAGACTACTGTCGAGGGTGGAGTCTTTAAATTTGAAATTGATCTCGTAAAACAGAGTTCCCAAGAATTATGGCGAGAAATAACAATGCCTTTGTGCCTTTGTGTTGGGGAGTTGAGGCGACAGAAGGAGATGTTAATCAAAGAAATCAAAAGGAAGGACGAGGAAATCATGGAGTACAGAGCTAATGGGGCTGAACTGATCAGAAGTAGGTAGTAATTATTCATGTTATTCCTCACTTCTACGCAAATGGTGATTAATTGTATTCATTGCAGAACATATTCAAACAAAACTATTCGAGGAAGATTCCATTAAAGGGGATAGTCTAGTCGATAGCCCCAAAGGCTGTCTAAATATCTTTAATTCTGTGATAGCCGATAATGAAGTCTGCAGAGCAAAAAATACAATGATCAAGAAAGAAAATTTATTCTATAATACCAGGTATTATGAGTTATTATTTGTGAGTTTATTCATTATACAATTGATTTTGCGTAGAAACTCAAATATTTCGTGTCTCTGAAATTGTATTGTAACATTTACTCTCTAAAATAGGTTAAAATTGAAATCATAAACTTTAAAAAAAATTTAAGCCATTTTAGGAATTAAGTCTTTTGCATGGGAATTACTAGAAAAAAATAACTTACTTATTTTTTTCAGGTCTCTTATCTTAGAAATAATTCTCTAAATAATTTGAATTCTTTCTATTTTTATTTGAAAAAAAAAAACAAATGATGTTTAAAATTTATTCGAAAAAAAAATAGAAATCCATATTATTATTCATTTGCTCCCTATACTAACCAAAATATTTTAAACAATTTTTTTTCTAGTCAGTCTTCAGTTATCTCCAATGACGCGCTAAGCGAGTCAAACCACATAAAAACCGAGGAAACGAAAAGACGTAAAGTCGACGTACAAACTAAAACAATCGTGGAGCCAGAAGTGGAGGTTCAAGAAATGGTAAGGAATCATTCGCCGTCAACATCTGATGGACGTCAGAGAAGGAGACCTCTCCCTTAACAGTTTATTTCTCTCCAAATACCAAAAGCAAAGACTCCTGTAAATATCCAAAAAAATAAATTAATATTTTTAAATTCTCTTCGACAAAAATTTATGTAAACGTAAGAATGAATTTTACGTATTCTCAACAATTTAGATTTTTAAAAAATTGGACTTCTGTTGCCAGGCAATGTCTGCCTTCCACTTCATGGATTGGCCGAGTGACATAAATCCCTCAACACCATCAGCGAAAAGAAAGAGGGGACGCTGCTCCTTCTGCCCTAGGAGCTGTGACCTCAAGACAACAGCTACATGCAGCAAGTGTCCATCATTCGTCTGTTCCAATCACAAACGAGTGTTTTGTATAAAATGTGTATCAGTTCCCTCCACCACTAGATAATAAATCGATCATGAAGATTGTTGAAGGTGTCTTTCACGTCAATTATGATGATTACAGAGCGTGCGAGGGTAAACTGGTGAGTACAAGAATGTAAATCTCCACCAAAAACAAATTATCTCTTTTAGTTTTTCAAATACAATCGATATTCGTGAATGAAGGCATTCAATTAGAACTTTCCGATCAAGACTTTTCGTCAAAATTGGACGAAATTTCGAAATTGTTTGTGGAATTGTGATCGTAAACGTAAACTCTTGTGATCGTAACGGTCAATTGTCTCTCGTTACACATCTTGAAAGATTGTTGTTGCCCCGTTAAGAAAATTTTACCTCCAATAGAAAAATGCACTATTCAGCAAGGATCAGGGATTTTTTTTTCTAGTATAGCAAATTAAAATAATAAAATTCATTTGAGGATGAAAAGAATCTTAAGGATGCATGAAATTGTGGAAAAATTTCCGAAACATGAAATTTCATTGAAAATGGGGGGAAAACAATAAACTGTTCGAGATGTTTTCTTGTAGTCTTGTTCTGTTGTAGCGTCAACTGACGATTAACCGGACATATATTTCAGGACTATTGACCCTTCAGAGTTTGACCTTAACTTCAAGAAAGAACGTACTGAACGTTGCGGGTCCAACAATCCCAAAAAACATGATTAGTTGAGGCTTAAATAGTCTCAAAGACCAATCAATTCCGAAGAACGTTTAAAATTGAGCCTTAAAACAGTTGAATAACTAAGAGCTTATGAAGTTGTTGAAAAAATCAATTTAGAAGAAAGTCTTATGCAATTGACTTTTAAATCGTCATATAAGTAAAAAGTGTGCATTTATTACCGACTCAAAACATCAAGTTATACAATTTCTTCTACAATCTTATAAACTATTTAATACTAAAAATGTTAATACGAAATTTCTGGATCGTCAATGTCGTTCAATTCAGTTGGTAAAAACTACAAATGGGGGCATTGTTGATGACTGATCTGTAACTTCCATCATTTCATCACGAAAATGATAAAACAGAATGAATCATTTCAGTTTAGAAACGAAAAATATATTTATAAAGATTTCGCAATATTTTCGTAGATTTGAATTGAATCATCCTGCTTTATCCCTTCACATCTGAATAATACGCCGGTTCTTAATTAATTCACTATCGCCACTTTCCACAATCCTCCTGTCCCGGGAATTTGTACATTTACAATTATAATTTCACTACTATGCATACAATCTCGTTACACAATTAATTTCTCGGCTAATACTCGCGAAATGTGCGTAGTACAGTTGATTAAATGACATTTCTGATCATTTTTACGTTCAGAGGCCAGCTCTGGACTCAAGAATATCATTCAGAGGGTAGACATAACGATCCGGCGCTTGTCTAATTAAAATCCACTAGTGGAGTGGTAGAACCAGTTCAAATGTACAACAAAATTATAGCTCGCTTTTCATGTAGAATTCTGCTCTGGGGCATTGGGTATTCTGTCTTTGTTCCAGTGCAAACGGATCTTATAGTTTTTTCGTTGTTTTAGTCGAGAGTGACATGGTTTTAAGGGTTAAATCAACCTTGACAACCTTTGACACTGAAGATTAAATAAACTTGAAGGTTACACGACTCTTGAGGACGTAAAGAATTGAAGGTCAAGTGGTTTTGAGGGTCAAACAATTATTGAATACGTTCGGAGTGAAGGGTGTAATTTCTCGTGGGTTAAGCGACTTTTACGGACCTTTGAAATTTCGAGTAAATGGTTTTAAAGATTAGAAAGAGTCATTTGGTCTTCGACGAAGAAAATGGGCTGAACTGCAACATTACTCTATTCTACCACTCCAGCAGTGCATATAATACAAAAAACAATATTCTTACATAAATAAATGCATAATAACTTCTTCTTCTCTATTATCTCATCATTGAGTCGCTGGCTGTTTTACCAAAAGAGATCATATTTCATCGTGTCGCTCAAATTCTGTCGAAAATCGACAGAGAGAAGTTATAAACATACAAAAAGCAATCCCAATATTACCAACGATTATTTCCAGCTATTGTTCAATTTTCCGACTGTTTTGAAACGGAGGAAAATCATCATCTGTACAAAGCGCCAACAAATGTCTATTTTTTGCCTCCAATTTCTTCTTTAAATCTTCATATTCGTTTATAGGCACAATAAAGGCTTTATTTTCCGCCAGCATAAATCAGAGAGACGAATAGCTACAGCTTTGAGTCTTCTGTCTCAATTAGTGGAATTGATTTCTGTTATTCCACAAATTCAGATCATTAAACGAATTAGTCAATTTGGATCGATTAAAAATTAAAATTAAAATATCCACATCTGTGCTACGTGGTTCTTAATACATTTTCCTAATATTCATTAATCTACGAAATAAAATTCGATAGTGAAGAGATGAATTTCGAAGTTTTTCATTGAATATTAAAACTTAAATTCGATTGAAACCCCCCATTGATGAAATAATTAACTATTTAACAATGATTAAAAATAAAAATGAAAAAAAAATATTTTTGTTCGGATTAAATGGCCAACAAAAAAAGCCTCTTAACATTTTCTCCCAAATTTCAAAATATTTCCAATAGTTAATTATAATTTCTAAGAACGGAAGAACATTTTTTTTCAAATAATTAATTCTCAATAGAAAATGTCTTTGAAAAATCCCCTCCGAATACCTCTAATTATTCAAATAATTAAATATTCATGAGATTGTAATGCGAAAATAAATCGTTCCGTTAAATTCTCCACTTCCCTAACGAACTATATCCAACATAATATTTCCCCTATGAAATATCCGTACCTCCAACGCACGTAAATGATTGCATCGCACATAATAAAGCATCAGTCGTGCGTTAATTGACACCGCGTTAAACCAACCATTCCATAAACCTATTTTACCACTTAGTTTACAACGATCGTCAGCCCCATTAATCAGTACATAATACGTAGCATTAGGAGCAGGCAGTCTATGCTTTGAATTATCATTAAGTTCCCTATCTCTCCTTCTGTTTCGACTGAAACAGACGTTTAAAGTAGCTCAATAGTTTCGAAAATTTGAAAATTGTTAATATTTGCAATTTTTTTTTTTGAAACTGAAGATTAATTGACCCGTAGCTTTAAATAAATGATCGTAGATAATTGTTCAGATAACGTTTTGATTTTTATTTCACTGTCAAATCGTTTTGAGGGTTCACTCAAGTCATTTTCCTCCTCAGACAAATCACCCTTAAAGATCATTTCAGTAGAGAATTCTAGCTGATGATTAAGTGGTATCAATGGTCAATAAACCCTTAACACTATACGTCCTCGAGAGCCCTTTTCCCCCTTCAGACAAGGCAACCTTCAACTTTACGAAAAATTACTATTTAGCTCAACTCGCAGTTTCTTTTTTACTTCGAATTCAAGTCCAGATGATTCTTGAGGACGTTTTGAACTGATAATCAACTGACTTTAATTTTTAGTCGAGGATCAAACCCCACTTTAAAAAGGTTTGAAATTGAGTGCCAATGACCGTTCAAATTCGAAAATAATACTTGAAACAATTCTTCTTCCAATATGTCGAAGCTGTTGAGCTACTTCCAACTCGTGGTCCTCAATTATTTCTCCCTGTCTCACAAGACGTCGATCACAATGCGCTTGATGAAGTCTTTGGTTCAATTTGTTACTCCCTTATCATTTTTACATATAATATACCGCGGGTATTGATTGTGCTGATCATAATTGCAGTTAGGCCCTTCTTAATACAAAACTCAAAACAATTAATGCAGTTCGACGATTGATTGAGATGTACCTGTGCTGCAGTTCTACTCGCGTATGCTAACAATTTGTGATAACTCATAATTGAAAATTCTAGGGTCATTAGAATTATAAAGAGATTGCTAATGAAATCACCAATTTTCACTAGTAAATTATAGAATCGACTTGGTCAGCGACGTTGAAGGATTCTTTTCCTTGGGTATAAAATTTATTAGAAAATTTCACCAGCTTCTGGCTAACAGGAGCATCTCCAAACGTCACCTTGCTGAGATGGCGATTGAGCTTTTATTATGTTGTCCGCGCCTTCTCTCTCTGATGCCTCGAACAAACTTGCCTATAGTTCAAAATATTCAAATTAATTAACTCCATCAATTATGGAGATTCAATTTAATTATTCCTTTTGATATTCAGGAATTGAGATTGATGATTGATGTTACCCTTCGTCCTCTTTGTTCACGTATCCTCCTAGCGAGGGTCAGAAAGGCATCCTCGATGTTGATGTTTTCCTTGCAAGACACTTCAAAAAACGGCATATCGAAATTGTCCGCAATTTGTTGACCCCGTTCTGTGTCTACGGCTCTGTGACTCGCCGCGTCGCATTTATTTGCCGCGAGAACCTTAACGACGTCTGGTGAGGCGTTCTAAAAAATATTTCTTCGGATTTTTTTCCCCAATTTGATAAGAAAATTTTTAAGATCATCAGACCCTTAATCACTCTTGAAGATCAAAGGTTAAATATCGTTTACAGGGATCAATGGCCCTGTGTGCTCTTCAAAGGCGTTAGACCCTGAACCTGTCAAGTCTTGACAGATCGTTTAACAACTATCGAAACAATTTGACCCTCAACTTCAAAAAACTACAATTATTAAGGGTTAAGTAATTTTATGCGGCAAGCGACTCCGACAAACGTTTGAAGTTGAAGGTAAAATAGTCTGAAACGCCAATCAAACCTTAATCCTACATATTCCAGAGTGATTTGTCCTAAAAAACAATTTGACCCTCACGTGCAGGAAAACACGAATATGTCATACCATTTAGAGAACTCTTATGAGGTCTTTAGTTGTACGTCAAATAGTTTTAAGGGCCAAACTATTACTGGCGATTTTTTAAAATTATTAAGGGTCATATGGTCTTAAAGGCCATTAGCGATCGTAGAAGTTGGGAGAACTAAAATAGTTGAATGACAATTACTTCTTGAATATTCCGAAGCCAGTAAGACAGATGATTGAAGCTTTCGAGACTGGTAACATCATACATCAGGAGAATACCCATTGCTCCCCGGTAGTAGGCAGTGGTCAGGGTTCGAAAACGTTCTTGACCGGCAGTATCCCTAACATAAATACATAAAACACATAATTTCCATTCGTTGAATAATCCAGGACCAATTCATAAAGCCCTCAGCATCTATTCCCCCAAATAGCTTGTCAAAAAAATTCTGAATAGGAATCTTCCCGCGAAAATCTGTAGTCTCCTCATCTAATTTTTCAGTAAAAAAAAAACGATTTGAAAGGAAAATGCAATCTCTCAACACAAAATTTTGCACTCACCAAATTTGCAGTTTGATCGGTGTGCCATCTAGATTTATGATCTTCTGCTTGAAGTCAATGCCTGGAGACAAAGAAAGACGATCAAAACATTCCATTATATCATCCCCGAAATCATTAAAACTAAACAAAAAAAAAGAAAAATTCGAAACCCCTCAGATTGGAACAATTTCCATTGTTAAACTATTCCCAATTAATAACAGAATTATTGATCATTAATTTCGTAGGTGAATTTGCGAAGGAAACCCATGACTCACCGATTGTAGATATATAAGTATCATAATAACGTTCATCGCAGTATCGATGAACAATGCAAGTCTTTCCGACATTGGAATCCCCTAGTACAAGTACTTTGTAAGTAGCAGCAAAATCAAGCGCCATGTTCCTTTGTCCTGTGGTGATTTTGAACTGTTGTTGGGCCGCCTTCGTGTCGTCGTCCGGGGGTCGTACTTACGCTCAGGGCATTTGCCAAATGCATTTGCCAGTGAGAAATACTGGAGGGGGATAAGGATCGATTTCGAGTCTGCGCTCTACCTACACTTAACCGGGGGTAACTACCCCCCATTGCCCAGAAATATCTTCGATGCACTTCTTTTTTACTTCAGAATAGCTATCGATGAATAAATTCTGTACTGCATTCAAGAGGTGGGGACCAATCCAATTTTATGAAGTTGGAATTATCTCGGGAGCAGGGTTGGAGTTGTTTTTTATCGGTTTTGATGAGGATTAAGTAACCCTTGAAATCATTTTATCCCAATTTTAAATCAACAAAAGTCATTTGCCCCTCATATCCACTTGCTTTGCAACTAAAGATAAATAATTCCCAAAGTTGTGCTGAGTATTTGATTTCTGACATATTTAGTTGAGAATTAAATGACTCCTAAGACCACTTGAGCGTCAATTTAGAAGCTTTCGATTTGATTTTAAAATCCATGAAATCCTAAACTAAAGATAGAGTTTTATAAATTGTAATAGTGATTTTCTCTTGACGTTGAGGCTCAAATTGTATTCCCATGTGAATGACGCTTCAAGTTCTATGCAATTATGGGATGAATGACTTTTGAGACCATTCAACTCGTAATTCCAAACGTCCTTAAGAGTCGGTTGCCTTCAGAACAATTTGACAATTTGCTCCTTAATTTCGAATGACTTCAAGGGTTATACCTTCGACGTCATTCAACTCCTCAGTAAAAAAAGAAAAAATTTCTAATTTTGACTGACTAATCGTTTTCCGGAGGTGTGGAATTTTTTCAATTTAGTAATTAATTTTTTTAAAGGGTCATTAAGTCTTAAAAATTGGAAGTATGTACGGTCAAATGATCCTCAAAACCTTTAGACTCTCAACTGCAAGCTTCAAGTCTCTAAGGATTATTTGACCATGAAAACCACTTGACCCTAACAAATTATGAATCCTAAACTCCACTAAATAATGATTTTTCCGAGTTAATAAAAAAAAGGACTTGGACGAATAATGAATCTACTCCAGTTCTTAATTCTTTGGTTGTTTATTTCCATCGAAACCTTTAAATTCCATTAATTGACATTCATTTAGCCCTCAAACTGACAATTCGAAGCCTATACACTCAAAAATAACAAAAAACAATTACTATAGCTCGCCGATTACTTGACATCTGGCAAAGGATTATCATCTTCCCTTGTATAAAACAGTCCTTGTATAAAAATCAATACTCAGGTTTCACTAAATTATAATTATAAGTAATCAAACAAATGTTAGAGCTGACTGACGAATGATGGCTGATATTAAATCGATGCAAGTACATTTATAACACATTCAGGCACTTTGAAACCTAGAGCAACATTTCTTCTCAACGACTAAATATCTCTACATCCTCTCTATTGTCACTAAACACTCGAGATCAATCGCGCTAAGTCATTCATTTTCCTAGCAATTACATAATAAAGCGATTTTCTATCTTTGGAACACATAAATTTCTACTTTGAATTTTAATTTTTTTGATAAATATGAGATTATTGGGGGTTTTGATTTTTAATTATTACTACTAAAATTTAACAATGGTTTAAACACAGTCAACGATTAAAATATAAGTAAATTGTATCTTACAGTCTCTTCATGAATTTTTCGTTATCATTATTCAATACTTTTGATATTTCAAAAATTATTTCAGTAGTGGGGCAGCGAAATTGGCTGTGTTAACTGATTTCGTTTTTCAGAAATATTTCGAGAAAAATTTTGAGAAACTTTTTGAAAGAGAATTTCAAGAGCTGGGAAGTGTTTCTTGTAGAACTTCTTTTCATTTTTTGATTTCATTCGTTTATGGAGAAAGCTAGTGGAGCGAAGTCATTAGAAAAATTGATGTCTAGTACGAATTAGACTAAATGAATTATTACCTATAAATTACTTGCTATTGAACATTTCCTATTGAATAAATACAGAAGGAAATAGAAGTTTTCAATTGGTGAACAACTGGATTTTCTGAGACGAGTTCAATAGACATTTGCAATAATTTTGTAACAAAGGAATTTTTTTTTGTTGTGTTTTGGTAAATTGTCTGTTTTCTCATAGCAAGACTTCAAAATTTTGAAAAACAATAAATCAATTCAAAATGCAATAGAAATTTTGAAAAATAAATCTCTCCATCTCCCTTCGATTTTCAAAACTAACTCAACTTTATTGGCTGCTTCACTACTGATTTGAATTTCAAAAAACATTTAAAATTTATAAAAAAAAAACTTGATACAGTCTCATTAGTAGGCCGATGTACAATCATCTAAAGGTAGAAACATATATTTGGAGAATTTAATCAGAACAAAACTGATTCGATAA
Organism: Psyttalia concolor; assembly: GCA_030522845.1. NCBI lineage: Eukaryota > Metazoa > Arthropoda > Insecta > Hymenoptera > Braconidae > Psyttalia > Psyttalia concolor. The sequence continues at coordinate 10,982 of JAPYZM010002808.1, forward strand.
CGATATAAAGAAGACTAATGGAATTCGTCAAAATACTTCTAAAAATACCTTTCAATGCGGGAGTCTTCGCTTACGATTCAATATGAAAATAATTTATTGGTCTAACAAGATGGTTTTTTTTTCGAAAAAATTGATAAGAACACTTTGATTACTGGTTGAAACTGGATCAAATGACTGCACACATACCGAGACCCAGGAGGATCAGTCCAATCAAGCATGTCAATTCGCGTTTAATTTTACGGATTTTTAGTCCAGCGCCGGGGAGTAACTCATCGTCGTGCCATCGTAGGGAAAACAGGGGAATTAAAACGTGGAGGATATCAGGGATCATGAATCCTAGGTCCCGAATTACCTGAAAAAGACATTTCAATTATTTTCTTTGGGAAAAAAAGGCAAGTACAAGGCGGTGGAAAATAAAACATTTTTACCAAATCGGTGGGTCAAAAAATTACACTTCCTTTTTAATGAATATCTCCAATATTATTAAAGATGAGAAAAAAGTTGGCTTCGCATGTTTTTTAGTGCAGGAAATGACCTGTAGGAATTTCTGTTCAAAACACAACTAAAAGTCCGGAACATTCCGGCCGGTTCGGTTGACCTACTTCGAAAATCTACGGCACCCTCCGGGTCAACAGACAGAAGTCACCGAAACACCCGCGAATCCCTCTACACGGAGAAAAAAAATAAGAGATCTTAAAGAAGTCTACTTGTGTCAGCAAAATCGTTTGTTAAAAATGTATTTTGTTATGCTAACCATGGAAGTCTTAAAAAAAAATTAAAAAACAATTATGTTCTCTGAGCAAGTAAAAAATTCAATTTCTTACAGTATTTCTTCGGTATGGGCTGCTCCAATATAGATTTTTCGTAAATGTTTAGTATAGATCGACCTGACCAAATTTAACGAAACTTGGTGAAAAAAAGGAGGCTTCCCTGCCTCAAGGTTGAATCGGAAATCCGTTTTTGGGGCAAATGGTTTGTGTGTTTAATCCTTTAAAAAGAATTTTTTTCAAGCGTTGATGGATGTGTGGGTTCACTGTTCAAGGGACCATTGTCGTTCATTTTTGACATTATCTTTGTGTTGTCCCTTGTCTGTGTCTGTTCAACATGTGTTGTCTTTGGGACCAGACACTACCACGTCCACGCCGTTGGTCCCAGGTCACGCAAAGAATGATGGGGTATGTATTTTTTCAATTCGCGACATCCAACATGGTTATTTTCAACAAATTGAGGTTTAGACTGAACATTGGCGCGTCGAGTGACGGAAAAGTGCTTTTTCGACACATTGAGATGAAAAATATTGTTCGCAACACGTGACAAAAGTGGTTTTTGATTTGTGGGATTATATCACTCGCCTTCGACTCGTGCTATAAACCTCCCACTCGCCAAAAACCATTTTTTTTTCACTTGTTACGAAATATATTAATTTCGCAGACCGTGACTGAAAAGTTACTTTTCCGACACAGCGTGATGAAATATACTATTTCGTTTCTGGGCCCGAAAACCGCGATCTAACCGAAGGGAGTGAGGTTAGAATTGCAAATTTTCGGGCGCCAGGGACGAAATAGTATATTTCGTAACAAGTGAAAAAAAATGGTTTTTGGTGAGTGGAAGGTTTATATCACGAGCCTTTGGCTCGTGATATAATCCCACGAGTCAAAAACCACTTTTTTTCACGTGTTACGAACAATATTTTTCATCTCAATGTGTCGAAATAGTATATTATGCAACATGTGTGTAATGGTGTTTTTGGCTCGTGGGAGGTTGTAACACGAGCCGAAGGCGAGTGTTATAATCCCACGAGCCAAAA
>JAPYZM010002810.1:0-12725 GCA_030522845.1 Psyttalia concolor
AATTTCTACAAATTAAAATTCTGCATTTTTAAACGTTCCAAGAAATTTTAATGTTCATACAATATTGGAATAATTTTCATAATAGGCCCTCCAGCCCCCTTTTTTCGTTATTTTCCTTCTTTTACCGCCGAAAACCCGAAAAATTTTACCGAGTTCATCCCAAGCCGTCCTGCCGCCATTTCCATGAAGTGACCCAAGATTAGAAATATATTTTATGCGTAATTTTGAGATAAAATTTATATGATTCTAATTGAATTTTATAAATGGTTCTGCAAGAATAAATTAAATAACAAGATCACTTCTCTCGAAATATTAGAAATAGATCTGTTCCCATTGATTCAGCTCAATGATGCGTCGGCATACGATGCATGAAGAAAGAAATGTGATATCAGCACCTCCGTCTCTATATTGTCATCCTCCTGAACTCATCTGGGCGGCTCCCTTGTTCTTATAAAATATATTTGTGACTCGTGGAAGTCATTTGAGCACCTCATAGCCGAGGGAATTCCCCCTGGAATAGCGTTCTACAATTTATCGTCCGATAATCGAGTTCTAGTCTCGTCTCATTGTTTGAAATTTATAAGGCCGGAGTTTATTGAGAGTAGTCAATGTCCCCCTTCGCAGGGACACAGGTATATTGTATGGATTGGATAGCCAATAAATTCATTTACTTCTACATATTTGACATGCATAAAAATTTAAGGATAAACGAAAATGTGCGTCAAGGGGAACAGTTATGAATATATATTAGGGTTCAATGAGAGTTTTTACCTGGAATTCGTGGGAGAATGTTATTCAATTTCCATTGAATTTTCTACGGGAGCGAATTTCAGAGTTTTCACCGGAATTTTTCATGCCCATTCTTTTATAATAAAAATCAATAGAATCCAATAAATATTTTTGAGAGAAATTCACTCTCCCCAAATTCTCATTTTTTTGCTATCTTTTTTTATGTAGAGAGAATATTATTGCGATTCTGAATTGACTGAATTGTTGCCACTTTATTTTTCTCTGGTCTGTTATCACTGCCTGGAAAGGCCCCATTTATTGTATTTTATTTCTCGCCAATAAAATAAATCTGGAAATTCGGGTTAGCACGAAGCAGAAGACCATAAAAGTTCCTTTGAATATTTCACAGTTCTGAAGTGCGCAAAATGCAACATGATGGCAGAGGATCAAAACTAGAAGCGAGTAAAGCCCACAATCGTCAAGACAAGAGATAATCCAGCAGTCAGAGCGATTTTATCATGTTCTAAATCCCGTTTACACCTACGTTTATCGCGGACTTGAATCCGCTTAGGTCATGAGTGCTTCTGAAGTGACTTCTGTATTCCGCTTTGCAACGGAGGAACACGACTAGACACTTTGTACGCCTCTGTCTTCTGGATGACAAGGGGAGAACGCAAAAGATGAGGAGATTTGGGCACCAAAGGGCAGTTTAAGGTTTCTCATTGTTATTCCTGTCTTTTCATTTTTAAATTCTGTGAAAGGAGAGAGAGCGAGTCAACTGAGTGAGTGTCAACCGGTGACAATCTCATTTCGAAAGTTAATTATTAATCTCTTATCATGAGTCGTCGTGCTGGATTGTTTCGGCTGTATTATTTTTCAAATGAAAAGATGAGTGAAATAATTTATTTTTTACTTGCAGTGCACCCAAAGAGTTTCTAATTTTCCATTAGATTTTCCCGTAAGAATGATTGGTAATGTCAAATTTACTTTTCCTCTTTGACATTCCAAAATTAATAAATTTTAAAGAATCTAGAACATAATAGGAAAAATTAAAATTAATAAAAAAAAATTCCAAATGAGTTGGCCAATAAAATTTGAAAAATATTCATTGGATTCTATTGAGTCGTCATCAAGGAAAAATTACATGGAATGGAGCGAGTTAATTTTTTTCAAACGTCAAACTTCAAAAATCCATCGGTCTGCAACCCGTCAACGATCGAGGTGAAAGCGCGACGTTACTTCTCTAATGAAGATGCTTTGAGAACTGGGTGGTAAATTCCACTGCAATAAACATCCAATTAGAAATATGCAAATTATGTTAAATGAATGCAAATGCATTGGATGTAAAATTGGAGCGTCTTTGAGCGGTAATCGAAGGGGAAATTCCCAAACTAGTAGGTCCCCTTTAACAGGATCAGCCGGAAGGTGTTGCGTTGGGGTAGGGGGGAGGAATCTTTTCGCTCCTACTTGAGCCAGCCGTTGGCCACCCCCTGGGGTCACAGTGCCCTCGCAAACTTTTCCACCAAGGAGAATCACCTAACACGAGTTGCCGTGAGACTGGCGCTCTCGAGTGTGGTAATACAAGACCAAGTGGTATTTTAAGGTACAAAAGACGTTGGACACTCGACCCGCGTTATCCTCACCCCTGTCAATGGTGCTGAGGGCGAGGGAGAAGATGGTGGAAGGTGAATTGGGGAAATTGAAAAGTCAATTATTGGAAATATTGGCGGACAGCTTGAGTTATTTTCTTTAAAATCGAAGGTTCTTACCGTTTAATGGTTTTAACGGTCTAGAATTCACGAGAACTATTCTTTCCAGAGGTCAATGTATCGAGACTGTGAAACAAAGGATTTTCAACGACTCACGGCATTTGAATTTGGGGAAGAATTTGCTGGACTACTTTGTTAATCTCCACTAATTAATAATTGTTTTTCAGACATTTTTCAAGTATTTTGCCTTGCTATAAACAACAACACAGTAACACCCACATGATGCTGGGGGAAGGGAATTAGAAGAACGTGACTGAAGCCTCCCGAGGTGCTTCCTTATCCAAGCTTATTAATAATACTTATAATAACTTCCTATCGGTAAGTTAAAAAATAAGTAATTATCCCTTCCGACTTCGGTTAAATAGGCGTTCTACCCCTGCTTATTTTCAAAATACCAAACAAAATGGACGTTTCTGTAGGGAACTCTTACGTCCTTTTTACCTAATAAACGGCAAATGAATTATGAGTTACATAATTTTTACTAAAATATTCTCTCTACGCAAACTCTCTTTGATCACGCTCAATATCTAATTAATTTTGAATGGGACGAGAGGGGAGAAGTTGAGGAAGACTGGGGGAGGGAGTGCTTCATCTGGGGCGAGAGAAACTCACGAAAATTCGGAGGAAAATTATCATTCATGTGCAGCCGGATACGCGGAATGTGGCTGTTTATGCGGTAAATCCCTGGCACGCATCTTTGCTCAACCTACTCAGCTTCATTCCCGCATGGGAATTCTTCGGTGAAACATTCCAGGTTGTTTGCGGTTGTCCAAGCATCAACAATGTTATGTATTTGAAAGGGATACACAATGGTTCAAGTGGGTGCTGCAAAATTATGACAATGGGGAGGACAATGGCGAGAGCCATCTGTGGCCTTTGGATTTTATGCATAAAAGAATCTCTAATATCTGAAAAATGTCAAGATTTATATTGTCTTCATTGTATTTTTTTACTCGATGGAACAATTTCCAATGAAATATCGTGAAGTACAATTTTTTGCTGCTTCAGAGTGTAATGAAATTGAGAACCGGGAAATTTCACTCACGTAAAGGAAAATGAATTGGCTTCCCGGCTCAAATGAAGGAAATTATTCTAAACTCAATGCGGAATTTTCATGATTTCTCAACGTCTTAAGTGATAAATAATAATTTCAATTATATTTTCTTGTTTTTTCATCCGTGAGCAAAGAGAAATTGATAAAAAATTTGAACGCACGAAATAATCAGTGTCAGAAGATTTCAGGGATTTTTTTCTCTCAGCATCATCTAATTACGTCGACAGGAAACTCCCCCCAAATATGAGGGGAGTCCAATTTCTCCTGATTAGCATGCATTTCTCAACACGGCATTAGACAAAATATGCACACCCCCGCCCCCCTCTGAAATTGCAAAACCAAATTACCAGTTTAGAACTCTGTCATTGCGTTAGAAACACCTTAACGTATGTTGAGTAGTGGAAGCCTCATACATTAATAAATGCAAATCTGCGGATCCGCGGAAGGTGGAAAAGTTGGAAAATTACATGCAAAATGTAACTTTTAATACTAGGAGAGTGGCTAGCCGAGAAATAGCACTTGGATGGTATTTTCTATATCGCATTACGAGAATGCCCATTTCCATTCATAGTGGTCAAATCTGGGGGAATTTTTCAGCGAGCATTCATTTAGGGAGAAAAAATGAGAAGTGAGCTTTTTTACTTTCCATTATTATATCCATGAGGGAGCCGAAATGATGTAATAATATGAAAATTGAACAATTGTGACCGGCGCAAATCTGTAAATATTTAGTTAGAAATCTTCACATTGTTCAGCGCCAACTAAAAATTGTTGCCAATTGTTTTTTTTGTGGTCGGTAAATTATTTGCTGATTATTATGGGTCTGATTACTCATCACACCTCATCAATTTCGGGTTTGGACTATCGTTCGTTCGGCAAATCAACAGTCGAGCGCCGAGCGTCGGTAACGTTTCAATACTGATTATTTAACAATAATAAATGAGGAATTTGGGAAACGAAATGGTATATCCTCATTTCGGAAAACGAGTTCCTCAAGTTCTTCTCAATAGCTTAATTTGCCAACCAACAAATGACCAATATTTTAGAAAACGTCCCTAAAAACTAAACAGTAAGACACTTAATTTTCTAGATTAATTTCAGTGACCAAAAGTGCTCTCGATGTTATTGTTCGATAACAAAAAAATCGAAAATTTTAATTACGACATCAATTACGCATCACACCTCCTGATTTTCCCATTGGGACTCATATTGACGATCATTTGGCCGTCGAATGATCGAACCAACCTCAGAACATTGGGACATCAACAATCAATTATTGACGTAATTATGTCATCCTCGATTTGGTGCCTCCCAATTCCGCAACCGGTCTTGTTTACCCGCGGAGGCCGACTCGCCGAGCAGTCTTTGGCAATGCCGGACCCCCGTCGGGGGCAATCGATCATACATGACAGTATAGTGATCGGTTAATCGTGAATATTGGAGAGGAAATTTCTCTCTGGACGAATTCGTCGCCTGTTACCATGTGCAACCTCTGGAAGGGATGTACATCATCATCTACAAACATTATTGATTTTCAGGGGGTAATTGGCCGGGGAGTTTCATTCGGTTGATCATACCATTTTCAAAAACTAATTATCATCAAAGCTGCCGATGCAAATGTGAGTGGGAGAAAAATAATTTTTCGGCGTAATTGGACTGATGTGGGCAGAGGACAACATATTAAAATTATGATAATTTTAATTTCAAATTAATATAACCTGGAAAATCAAAAAGAATGTCTATCTGATATTCATGACTCTGAGGGCCCAACAAAATATTATTGAGGGGCAAATCAACACAAAAATTAGTTGCATTCAATCTTTGAAAAATTGTGGGGATTTCCTATTTTCTTGGGACGATTAAAGTCCAGAGAATGAAAATGAAAATATGCCTTTCGTTTATCGATGATTTCTAAAAAAATTTTTGAAATCTTATTAGCGATAATAAATGAAGCATAAGTGAAATTTTCTCGCAAAATCGATCTGCAAAATAAAATTTTGAAAGCCTGAATTGCAAATGAATCTGTCCCACATCAACGAAATTTATCGTCCGCAAATTAACCAATGGTTCATGCTTTCAGTTCCTGAGGTTTACGCCGAAGGCTCGAAGTCAGGGATAACCATCCACCATCGATAATAGTTAGTGTGCGAAGGAGCGTGCATCGGGTAATTTTCCAATAGGACAACGATGCAGCCGGGCGTCTTCCAGCCACTAGACCCGAAATGGAGACACTGATCCAGGAATGTCGAGTGCCGAGGACTACATCCTCGGGTTTATTGACGGTGGCCGATCGAGACGCTCGTAAGACGGCGATAGCCCACATTAAATACCTATCGACAATTGTGGGAGTGGATTCGAAAGATTTAGGGGGATATAAAGAGTCAAGTGGCATTATCATCTCGAATGGTATGGTTAAGACTCAGTTTTGAAGGTATTCTTGTGAAGTGCTAGTCCATGAGTATAAAAATCAACTGTAAAACAGTTTAATTATATTTGATAATTGATTTTTGAAAAAATAACGAATGTTAATTGATTTCCTAATTTAATTCTCCAAAATCGACAATAGTTCATAATTTTTATTCCCTAGAAAATTGTAATATAATTGTAACATCACTTTGGAGTGACTACCTAGAGCTATAATTCTTTAGTGTGCAAACAAGAATGGCAAACTTGACGTTTTTATTCCAGAGTGCAAACCGGTAATAGAGTCAATTGAAAAGGAAGAAAGTAACAAATCTGAATTGGAAAAAAATTAGTTAAAAATTTGACTTCAGCTGAAAACAGGCACTTTGGATGGGAATCTTTTTATTTAAAAATTTACCTATGCTGTTCCTCCATTCAACCTGTGAATTATGAATATCACTAGCTAATGCATTCACAACACTACTGGCTGAAAGCAAAAACATTGCACAAGAACCATTGACCGTAACTGGTGGTCTAGGGATAGTTCAAATTGTGTGATTTCATCCCTCGCCTGCGGCTGGGACGCAAACTTCGCACTGCCGTGAGTTACCGCTAACTCACTCGTGGCGCTAGAAAACCCTCGACAAAAAGATTGTTAATTGAGCGATTCAAACAGAAAGAAAATAAGAGAATTAAAGCCTTATATTCCCCAATTTTATATTTGAAGCAATCTTTATGTAAAAAATTTTTTTTTTCATTCTAACCTCCATCCCCCTAAATTACTCATCACCCCTACGTGTATATAAAAACTATCCACAAATTTGTTTTTATACCTGAATAAAATTACAGGCACATCCACAGTTCAGCATTGAGACATCGATAAAAATGCATCGAGTGCAACGAAAATCCAACTCATGAAAGTCAAGATGTGCACCAGGTGTTATATAACGATCAGGGATTGTGACGAAGGCTGGATTAAATGAGGAATAAAAAAAGCAGCAGAAGTGAAGTGGATGCCGATGTTTATCGATATACGAGGGCGTCACAGTAAATCTCACTTGTGTGAGATACCCCGTAAAATTTTCCGTCTCTATACATTGAGTCGGGCAGGCAGGGATGGTAAGAAAACGCCCTCAAGTTGGAAATACTCAATGGGGGAAAAAAAATGTTATTGAGGTGTGCGATGTGAGAATACCGGAGCGGAATATGTAATGGAGAAAGTCCATAGATCTGTGGCACGCGAGAAAATGGAATAATTTTTTGTAATGTTATAAATCCATTCCCCCTTGGGTTCAATTTTTCTTCTTTCGGTGGACGTTTATTTTTGACAATTCCATCAACGATTGTGGCTTGAATAGAACCATCAAGACATTAATTAATGTTGGAAGTTTTAATTGCAGGCGGTAACAATGATTTTGATGTCGTTTAATTTTCTTTGATATTCTCCGTTTTAAAGTTTCAGTTCCCGATTTTTCTCAACTTAAATTCACAGTAATTATTGTTCCTTCCGATTTTTGACCTCATACATTCTTATTATTTTCTTGTATTAATAAAATCTTCTTTTAACCAATTTTTCTCTCTCAGTGAGCAAAAAGAATTGTCGAGAATCCTAAAAAAAAATTATCGATTGAGTTCCAATTTGAAGTATTTAATTTGGACAGTAGCAAAGCAATCATAGAGTACAAGAGATATTACAGTCCGCAACGGAGATTTATAGCGACAGCCAGCGGAACATTTGAAGCCCCATCGACCCGACCGCTGAAGCTCTAGCACTTCAAAAGTAGGAAATAAAAAGAGTGTTTTGAGAGGCTTTAGAGCGTACAATCATTTGTCTCGGACTTTTCTAAAACAATGAGAATGGATTTTACAGGATTCTTGGTACTCACCATCAGTGTCAATCTCTTCTAACATGGTCCGAAGTTCCTCAGTTCTTGCGAATTGTCCTAAACCGCGCATCACCCTTCCAAGCTCTTCCTTCGTGATACTACCGTCTCTGTCTTTGTCAAAGAGATTGAAAGCCTCTTCAAATTCTAGAAAATTGGAATCACAATTTGAAATGGATTGATTTTGTAAAAACATACGAAATTATTATTATTCAACTGAAAAATCCTGGGTTTACTTTCGAGAAATATATTTTTTTTTGGTTGAAATTGTAGAAAAAAAAATGTCAATTGTTCTTCAATCATCAAAGAAATAAAATTAAATTAGATTTAAGGAGAAAATCGTTGCTAACTTTATTCGATTTTGCATTAAAAAATAAGTAATCAATTACGTTGAGTTCTCAATTAAATTGAACATTGAAGAAGCTATTTATATAAATTTTGCTGCCTTTTATTATTTTAAATACAGTTATTGAACGGAAATACGCAATTGTTATCGCCATGTCCCTAGAATTACAATTCAAGTTTATGAAATTATGCCCACGTCCACGCGGTGGCATTTTCGCGTCTCTCAAATTGCAGGAACATTTTCGCGCCGCAATTTCTACATATTTATTCCAATGTCATACGCGAATAATTACCTTTCATTTGAGCTTTACTAATTGACGGCATCCTTTCGTCGAAACAGGTGGATCCCCTGCGAGCTTCCACCTCTGGTAGTTCAAATAGTAGACTAGTAGTCAATCGAGTTTGTCCACCAGACGACGAACTCGAAGCCACTCCCCCGGTTAATGTCGATGTATTGCCAATTGACGACTCGCATGCCGATTCACAAGTTATTTGAATAGTTTCACCAAAACCACACTCATCACCTCTTCTTCTCGCGCACAGCTGTTTATTACCCTTCGCCATATCACTTCCAATGTCACTCTGTCGTCTCTGATTGCCGGGTAAATTCTGCTGTCTTACCTCCGTCAACTTGTTCGTCTCAATCGTCACCGATGGCTTTCGGACGTCCGGCCAAGCGACATCGCTCACCGATGGCCTCGATGAACCCCCGTCCACCAGGTCCTCCTCCCCTCCACTCCCACCCTCTGTGTCTTTACGTGTCTGAAATAATACCAGAGAAAGGGGGAAAAAATGTTGAATTATCATTTGCAGTTGTACGACGGCTTATCATCAAGTTCTATAGTTGATTGACGTTCATCCGTCGAGGGATGAATTTGTATTAGTTAGACTCACTCGTCCGTGTCGTATAACATGATTGGGTCATTTGTAAGCTCCCGACAGAATTTTTATCGCTCTGGGGGAAGAGCTGGATTGTTTCATCGAGAGAATGGAATTTTTTTCCGTGTTTGAGGAGTTAACTAGATTGAAATTGTGCACGCGGAGGAGAAATAATCGGCGATAGTCCGGCAATTGCAAGACTTTCTTCGCTGATTCTGCTGAAGAGTGAATGAACAAATATTTGGAATTTATTAAGGAAAATAAATTTTTTTTGTTTGCTCTAGGGGAAAAATGGAGTTCACTCTTCTTATGAACTTTTCCTGGAAAATACTGGTTTCGTATCAGATTTCAATAATTTTTTCCTTAATGAACACGGAAATGGGATTTTTTGCTGTTTGTAATACGAAGCAAGTTTAATTTTTGTTATCATCTTGGAATAAATTCCCAGATAATTCTACTGAGAGCGGCTGGTAAAGCTTCTGGCGCTCACTGTTCAAAGGTATCAGGAATGCCCATCAGTAATAAACAGTTGAATGCGGGATACTGTTTGTGACACTAGAGCTTGAGTTTAAAATCATTTGGAATGTTAACAACAAAATTCTACTGAGAATTAATATCTACCTCATCTTTTGACCATTCTGATATTAAATTGTAAAGTTTATCATGAAGTAATTCATATGTACGGTTACGAGTGACTGTCAACAATTGATCCAATCATGTGGATTTGTTACACGTATCCAATAAATCATTTTTTTTTTTCATTGACACTTTCCGCTCTCGTATCGCTTCAATTATTGGCAAATAAATTGAATCGAAGGGCATTTCAATAAAAACTCATCGGGAAAAAACATTCATTGACTTTTTCTGCGCAACATTTTTTAATTTATGATGAAGTAATTTCCTTATTGTTTGTATTTTTCGTCTATTCCATAAGTTAATTTATAAAATAACTAAGTTTTCATTTTTTTATTCTGATTATTCCATTCATTCGCATTGAATGCTACAAGCTCACTTGTTCATTCACGATTGACGTGTAAACATTATAACGCAGACAGGAATTTTGGTGAATTGCTTTCTCAACAAGACGGTAAATGGCCTGAGGATGAATTTATGCATGAATAAATAGACTGAAGACGACACGTTCCAATTTTCCTGGAAAAACGGCATCAAAGTGTTTACGTTCCGGGAATTCATATCAAATCTACCTCAAACCTATTCATATCGCATGGGTATAATCCCTTCAACAGGTAAATGAATCTCTGTGACGTGAACACTAATGTTGACCCTGATGCGGGTGAGATGAGAATAAATCACTGAAATTATTATCGTTATCATCATGTATCATGTGATCTCAGCATACTTTGTCGTTGTGAAAATTCTGGTAAATTTATGTTTTGGGCAGGCATGCAAAATCACGGGCAGCTGTGCCACTTATTTTGAAATTAAATTTTTATAAACAAAGTTTTCTATCAGGACTCAATGACAAACATTTTGTACTAAATTGGAAACAAAATAACAAATTTAAGCGGAAAAATTTTTGGTACGGAAATTAGGATCTATTGATTTATTTCCGTTGAAATTTCGTAGAGAACGCATTCGATTATTCCACGGGAGGTTTTTCATTTCTAAAAATGTATTAAAAAGTTAGTAGAAAAATCACGCGAATTCCATACCTAATTCTGAAGATGAAAAATATTCCATGAAATATTTTTTAACATATAAAACGGAAATCAGTCACTTAGTCTCGGTGAATAATGAAATGAGCCACAAGTTTCCTCTAGTGCCTGAACTTGGAGGCTGGACCACCTGTTAATCTCTGCTAGATGTATAGAGCCTTCGTTGCACTATCCACGATAATGGCTATCGCCCAATACAAGTAAAAACATTTCGTTGTTGAGTTTATCGGACTACTTTCAATGAATTGGTCACTCGTGGCACTGGCTGGAGCAAAACTCAAATATCCCGGTGGAGAATTAGCAGAGTACTTCCACTGGATAATGGTAGCAGAGAATAAAACATTTGGTCGCGATTCTTTCAAGGGTGTTCATTCTAAAGTACCCAAATCCATTTATTGTTTTTTCTCTTCAAGGGTAATCTCAACCCTTAATTTTGTGGTTCTTTCATTATCAATAAATGGACTGAACTGGCTGACTGGAATTTGAAAGAAATATCTCATCTTAAAAGAACATCTATCGAGATTTTTACGAAATCTCTTCTATTGACCATTACTACGGATGCTTTTCTGTCAATCACCGAATGGGATAATTAATTCCAATGAAATAAAAGGAATGATTTTTATCGCCGAATTTACTCCTGCGAGAGTAATCGCGTGTTCCTACACGCGATGTCGCATTAGGCTTTCCTCTGTGGCAAATTTCAGTTAAAACGTCTGTTCTGATATTCCCAATTTTTATAACAATTCATTTAGTGCAATTGATTAATGCACTTAGAAAACTTTGGTAGTTGCGAGAATCTGCTAAAAATTAAATACAAATGCAATTATTTACTGACAACAAAAACTAAAATTGAAAGTTCATGAATGTAGGGAGTTCAGAAGAAAAATACTAATAGACATAAAATATAAAATTAACAAACATTATGTGTCTTTATAGAATTAAATTTCAAAGAATCTAGGTTATCTCAAAATTACAGATCAAAATATCTATTTTCTGGGTGAGTTATGGAAATATTTGTATATTGTAGCGTGGCAGAATCGCTTTGTGACAAAAAAGAATATTTTATTTTTAAAAAAAAGTAACGAATTGTGGTATTAAAATCGCTGAATATTAGTATTTGAAATTTAATTTTTTGTTACCTCATCTAAAACATCCGATGGTTGCACTTCTTTTAAAAATAATATAACAGAGGAAACAATATTACTGAATGAAGAATAAAATTATTAATTAAAAAAACATGTTAGGCATTCGCAAATAGTACCGCATTGATATTTTTGAAATCTCAATTCAGCAATATTTTTTAATTTATCTCATTAAGTCACTGAATTGAATAATATTAATTATGGATAAACCAATGACTATTGTATCAACTCGTTATTGTCAGTATATTCTCACACCAAAGTAAATCAGCCTGGCGACGTCGACATATCGGCATATTGCGACTCAATGCACAAGGGACACGACCCTAAATGTCAATCTTCGACACTGATTAGTCGCCCTCCTCAATCGACTCAACCCTAAAAGTAATAAATTCAATTCCGGAAGCTATTTCCCTCCGCGATAAACTATGTACACCCATTGAGGCAGCAGAAGTGAACATTTTGCACTGAATTTACAAGTGAATATTTGAAATTAAACATAAGTTTCGGCACCATATTGACTGAGTGGAATCCCAACTACTTAATCGAATTGACTGAAGTTTCTACTAAAAATGAGGCTTCCTTCGTTTTCGCCGACTTTACCCCTTTCGTCTTCGCTGATTTTGTTGACATATTTTATTCCCAAAGGACCAAGGAAAATTACCATAGGCGCAACGGAATTAGCTTCGAAATGCACCTACGAGATACAGACAAATTTCACCTGGATCACCTGGTTTTTTGAGGATAATTCGAAAACTAAGCGTCCGATCGATTCGCTGTCAACGGCATTCGATTCCTGGGCCCAAAATACGTAGGAATAGACCTAAAGAAAAGCCAAAAAGGGGCTC
>JAPYZM010002811.1:0-13018 GCA_030522845.1 Psyttalia concolor
GATAAAACGTGATATTATTGACGATTCCCATAAAAAAATTACTCCCAGACGTAATTTTACAGCTAAACGCAAAAGATCTCACTCAAAATAGCTTCATAGTGACTATGGTACATGATATTTTCTGTAGAAGATTTCAAATATATGTATTTATAATATAATAATTGATTTTTTTCTTAAAATTATAAAAAAAAAACAATTTTTCTTGTTTCTAAAAAAAATCTGATGTGATAGAGTAATTATGTAGGTAATTTTGTGTTCAAAATACTATAAATTAGTGATATTTATCACTCATATCAAAACAACTTTCATTTTGTCGGCCGGTGTAATCAATATAATCCTTGTGTTATTAATTTTCTGTAACACAATTCAGTAAGATATGATTATGAAAAAAGAAATGATCAGCATAAAAGGAGCATGTGCATAGTCAACGCAATAATAAGAGTAATAATATTATAACTTTATTTTTTTTTTTTTGAATCTTTACGTTACCTAATATTTTACAATGAAAAAAAATAATAATGTACACTAAATTAAAAAAATTCAGGTTATTTTCGTTGGCGTGTAATTTTATCTAGATTATCGCCACGCATATATGGCAGGAATGAAAATCACTAACAGCTTATTGATTCAGGAATTCAATCCATATAAAAGAAATGACTCTCATTAGAGAATGGGACTCTCCATCTGTCCCATGTATAATTAATGAATTGATAAATACTGGTAATTAGAGAATAAATCAATACAACTTTATAATTTTACATTATGCTGCCATTATTCTCTAAAATAATACGAATATTGTGAGCTGAGAGTAAGTGTATTACAGTCGATTAATTCCAAAACTATCTAAAAAAGTGATTAATACTTTTTTTTTCTTTTCCATTATTTTTCGCTCTACTAACTAAGAAAATCTAGTAATAATAACTATCGCACTACTTTCGATATGATATATCGTTTGTGATGACAAATGCAACCAAAAAATTCGATTTAGTTAATAGAATTACATTCATGAAATTAAAAAAGATTGATTCCATTAAAGCAGAACGACGAAATTTGCAATGATAATTACTTTGAAAAACAAAAGACAATAAATGAATTCGGTTACACCTTTTACTGGCACAATAACATTTCTTTTTTTATTTAATAATAAATCTGTGAGTTTGACTCCAGAATTCTTGATTTCTTTCAACTGCCATAATTTTTTAATAAAACGTATGCCATCTACCTCCATAACTCAACTCTTGATTAGAACCTATTCACATCCAATTCATCCTTTCGTATTGCCTCAAATTATGCGTCTCATTCAAGGATTTTTCAGAAGCAAAATGTGTAACTGGATGCATCTAGATGCAATGAGATCAGCAGGTAATATTTTTATCATCTTTTTATTCTCGTGGCGCCGGTTTTGATCCCATATTCTCCCTCATCAAGCAGTTACTAATGATTTTCATTAGAATTAATAGATGGGGGTCGATTTTAATACAACCATTCCATGGTGTTCTTCTAAAATGATAATTTGTTTAAGCCCCGGATCGATTACCTTTTCGAACGTTATTTACGTTCAAATATATTATCTTTTCTTCATAACTCTATACTTTGAAAAATTCTACAAAGGATGGTGTCCTCCTTGGTTTCAAAAATCTAAACTTAACCGACCGGTCATCACTACAATTAACAGGATGAGATCTAATCATTTTAATCTAAATGAAAACCTGGCAAGGAAAAACTACATTAAATCTCCTAAGTGTGATTGCAATCTAAATGTGATGGAATCTCTAACGCATATTTTCTGGATTTGTCCAAAGTACGTCCAAGAACGATGTACTCTCCTAAAAGCTCTCAGAAATCTGGAGATTTACACTTTCAATAGATACGACCTCATGAACCCTCCAAAGGACAATATTTGCCAACTCATCTACAACTTCTTCAAGAAAATTGAGAAGCAAATCTGAAGGACCTCTTTCATCAAGAGAGTTCAATTTGTAATTCAGCAAAGTTCCTCTAGGGGGGAGCAACGGCCAATAAAATCCTGCAGTTAAACGGCCATAAAATAATGATAATAATAATAATAATCTTTTCTTCATCCCCTACCGTGTACCGATAAATATGAAGTTATAATGAAAAAAAAAACTAAAAAATAATCCAAGGCCGGTAAAGAGCTTTTTTATTTTATTATCTCGTAGTAAGTTTTGTACAAGCAAATAAAAATTCCGTGATTTACCTATGAGTGTGGCCATCACCCGTGGAATTTTAGGGGGGTGCTAGGAAGGGGCAATTATTTCGTAATAAATTCTATTTTGCACTTGATATAGGCACAAAATCACAAAAAACGCTCTTTACCGGGCTTTGTACTATTATTAAATGCATTATAAAAATATTCTCACACCGAAAGAATCGTAATTCACGACGTAATATTACATCGCAATTAGTATGTGATCAGCTGTCACTTTATATCCGTTTTGTAGGAATAAACAGCAAATGACAACCGCTAACTAAAAAGATTCTGGGCAATGTCACTAAATCCCTATAAAGTGAGAGCTGATCACATAAAAATTTCGATGTAATATTACGTTGTGAATTACGGTTCTTTCGGTGTGAGAATATTTTTATAAAACGTTTAATAATAGTACAAAGCCCAGTAAATAGCGTTTTTGGTGATTTTGTGCTTATATGCAGTGCAAAATGGGATTTCTTATGAAGCTATTCTCCCCTCTCGGCGCCTCCCTAAAACTCCATGGCTGATGGCCACACTCATAGGTAAATCACGGAATTTGGATTTGCTTGCACGAAACTTACTACTTTTTTCTGGCCTTCAATTATTTAAAAATTTGTTTTGATTATAAATTCATACTTATCGGCACACTCATTGGGACAAAATATGACATAAAAAAAGTCTAGATAATTTTCTCAGAAAAGATAATATATTCGAACTTAGTTAACGTTCAAAAAGATGATCGATCCGGGCGTTAAAGTGCCTTGTTTTATCTGTAATGTTAGTCTCCAAGTGAATGGTTACATAATCTATTACCCGGCCGACAACCTATCCACAGAACAACAAATCCGAATAAATTATCCTTCGATATTTACATCAAAGAAGGGAATTCATACAGCGTTTCACATTTTTATGATGTCATAGGAAACTATTGGATTGACGATTGATATCGTAAAAAAAGAGTAATTGGCCTAATAATAGAGTAACGAAAGATTATTTGTCGATGGATAATATATGTTCGCATATTTTGTCCGGTGGATAATAAAGCATGTCACCAAGTGAATGATGCTAAATAACTGGTTCATTAAAAGGATCCTAGGAATTGAATATGAAATTTATAAAATTAATCTTTTAGTTTTAGCATAATGGAAATTTTCTTTTATCATTGTTAGCAGAAGAATTGGTTTTCTATCGATTTAACAATATGTTGTCTTAATATGGTGCCTGTCTGATATTGTGAAATTTCAGTTGCATGTATTTTATTCTAGAAAGGTGCTTATTGTCCTTTCTTATTACATTTAGGAATCAAACTTCAGGCATTATGTACTATAATAATGTAGTGATTGATATTTTTTTAATCCCTCCCTAATCGGGAGGAAGGGGAGGAGATAGGAGAGCTCCATTTGGGCCTTAAGGCCTGGCACATTTACTTTTAAACTTTATCTAAATCGATTATTTTGTTCAATTTTGATTAAAATTTTTTAAATTATTTATCCGTTACTTTGAAACATTTGCTAATTATAAGGTTGATGGGAATAGAGAAAATGTGAAAGACTAAAGTAAACGTAACAGAATTTGAACATTTGAAAAGGGAGTTTTTGACAAATATGGAGCAATTGTTTTATTACTATCAGGTGACATATGAATAATGAGTAATTACTGTAGCAAATGGCGGTCTGCGAGTTGCCGTGATCAATCGAGATGGGACATAGTAGGAAATCCTTACATGGCAATAAGACGATTGTCCGGAAAAGGCTTTTTGAAAATGTGCTAAATATGTTAGTTATTTTTACACTACACTTTTTTAAGAAATAAGTAAGTACTTTTTTTAGTACACTCAATTGACAAAATGCTTGCCGATCAGCGATTACATTCCTGTGGAATCAAAATCTGCGTTTGCTACTACATGGCACTGTGGTTTTTGATTCTCCAGGAAAGTGATGACAGGTCGGCAGTCAGTTTGTCAATTGAGTATATTGTAAAAAGTGATTTTGATAATTCTCAGAAAGGTGTGCTGACAAACTTCAAAAAATTTCAAAGAGACGTGCCAGAGAACTCCTTACTTCCTCTTGTCTCTATCCACAGTGGCGATTCGTAGGCCGCCATTAGCGAAATTACACATTATTCATATTTTCTCTAATAAACTAATTGCTCCATATTTTTCAAAAATGCTCTTTCAAAATGTTCAAAAGTTCGCTTTATTTCGTTATCCGACCAAATTTACATTTCATGAGGATCGGCGAAATGGTGTCGAAACGAGTTAAAAGTTTTAGAAATATATCGAACAAAATAATTGAACTAGATGATGTTTTAAAGATAATGTAGCTGGGCGCTAATCCCCTTATAGTAACTTTGTTTTTTACATTATCCTATTAAGTTTGTTTTCAGCAAAATCTGTCAATTCAAACTCAAATTCAATTCCATGCCAATATAACATTTTTGGCTGATTTCGAAATAGCATTCCACTACAGAGGGCATAAAATCGTCAAAAGCCATTCGTCAGCTCTTCTTTATGAAATTTCCTGAAGACTTTTGTATTTTTAAAAAGACCTAAAAATCTTGGAGAATTTAGTCGAGATCCGACTAAAAAATATTTTGGCACAGAGGTTATTGAAAAAAATTGAAAATACCGATAAAAACATTAAGCTACTAGGATCGCTTTAATAACATAAACAATGGATAAATATAAAAAAAATAGCTCATACAGTGAAGCCAGAAAATGACGAATGAAGTAGCTAATGCATTTCATGTGTAACCTACCTTAAATCCATCGCTTATCCGAGAATAATACAACACCGCACATGTAAAATTATTTTTAACAAATTGCTCTCAGATCCTATCGTCATTACAAATTCAATAACGAATATGGTGAATCAATGCCAATATCAATTAGAAAAGAATATCAAAATAAATAAAAACAACAATGAACGCTGATTGCCAAGAACGTCATAGGGCACATTTTGTGAGGTCTACACACAGCAATATTTCTCTGATTCTGCTTTTGTTTTTTTTTTGGTATGGAGGGCTACACCTAGTCGGATACCTCGGCGTCATGGTCAAGATCCCTCGTGGGTGTTGAAGCATTGCTGGCCGATGCTGATTGTGCTCCCGGTCTATGGGTTCTTCGTGGATCAAATGGATCAACTACTATTTGCTCAGTTCCCTTAATTTCTGCACGACAGAATGGGCAGCCTTGGCCTTCCGAATCCTGTAATAATTATAATTGTAATCGTATAATTATTAATCATTCATCAGAAAATATGTTAA
Source organism: Psyttalia concolor (assembly GCA_030522845.1). Lineage (NCBI taxonomy): Eukaryota > Metazoa > Arthropoda > Insecta > Hymenoptera > Braconidae > Psyttalia > Psyttalia concolor. Next base: position 5,477 of record JAPYZM010002811.1, read on the forward strand.
TAAATAGTTGATCTGAATAATTCAAAAACCAAAGAATTTTGGAGTGACAAAATTAAACATTTGCACATAACATGTACACCAAAAATCCTATAGAAAATCATAGTGAATTGGCTTGACAGTTCTACTGGATATTTGTTGAATTTTCTATTAGTTTTCAGCCATTTCTATTGTAATATTCAAAATTTTGTAGAAACATTTTATGGAATTAAATTTGCAATATAAATTACTATACTGATATATTTTAGTCAAGATTTCCCTGGAAATTTTTTTTATTTTAAAGCCCGGATGGAGAGGCCATTTTTTCCTCCCCTTGCCCATACTTTCAGCCATCTAAGATGGCGGATTGAGAGGGACATAGAGAGTTATTTTTTAGAGTGTATCATTCCGAAAAACAAGGCACAAAATAAAAAAAAGGGCTTTGGCCCACCCTCAGAAATTTTATTTTTTATTTTTTAAGCCTATTGTTAAGGCACACTTTTAAAAACTCGCGACGAGAAAAGAAAACTACGGCACCGGGTGTATGTCCAGATAATTTTTGCTAGGGAGATAAACTCAGGCACTTTCCTCACCCATAAAAATCCCCACATTCCCTCACTAATAAAAATATCCTTTGTCGGGCACCTTATTATTATTTTTTTAATATCTTGACGGTACTATTGTTTCGAAATGACGAAACACTCGCAATATCCAACTATTATAAGAGAGAGCACTGGACAGCTACGAATTTGCCGTGTTTACCGACGCAGCCCTGTGATTATGTGCCTCTCAGTGCACATGTATAACAGGTGATCGTCAGCTCGTTATAATAATTGGATATTGCGAGTGTTTTGTCGTCTTGAAACAATAGTGCCATCAAGATATTAAAACAATAATAATAAGGTGCCCGACAAAGGATATTTTTATTAGTGAGTGATTGTGGGGAATTTTATGTGTGAGGAAAGTGCCTGAGTTCCCTAGCAAAAATTATCTGGACATACACCCGGTGCCGTAGTTTACTTTTCTCGTCGCGAGTTTTTAAAGGTGTGCCTTAAAAATAGGCTTAAAAAATAAAAAATAAAATTTCTGATGGCTCGCTATGCCCCTCTCAATCCGCCATCTTAGATGGCTGAAAGTATGGGCAAGGGGAGTCGGAGGGAGGGGAGGAAAAAATGGCCTCTCCATCCGGGCCTTAATTTTCTTTTTTCGTCATGAAAATTGATCATACGTATTCACCGAAGAAATTTGATATGAAATATTTCAATAAAGTGATTTGTATAAATGAAGAGAATGATATTGAGTTTGTTGTAGAGTATTTTGAGAATGGAGTAGAATAGGTCCTTCACATGGAAGCCAAGTTTTGTGAATCCTATAGTACTGTTTTTATCATTACGGATCTCAAAGTCTAAAATCGTCTTCTTAAGATATGGGATGAAGAAAAATCCAAGTATTCGGTACCGCAGATCTTGATGAGTGTCTGTGTACATAATTCAATACAATATCAGTGTATTTTGTTTAAATGACTTGCCATTCACGAGCGTTACCTCATAGAATGACGCCAACGACAAACTACGGGGTAGAAACCTCTCAACCATTCCTCCCTTTTAGCTCTCTGAAAACAATGATGGATTCGAATGTATTGTTAAATTGTTAAATTAAGTGGACAACTAGACATTTTGGGAATCTCCCTACTGCAATTGATACACTATCTAGCATATTCTATGGTACCTTTTTGCTTACTATCTTTTCTGATTTTCCCCTTAAGGAAATTCGGGCGACGTAAATGGACGTAGAAAAATGCAGCCAATTTTTCAATTTTTGGTCTGCATACTGATCAATTTTTTGCGAAGCTGTGTACAAAGTTTCCAAGTGCTGAAGAGACTAGTTTATTTATTATGAGTTTTAGAAAAATCGGTCATTTAACCCGTGTTTTTATGGGACTAATAGAAAAAAAATGAAAACCCAATGAAAAAATGCAGCCAGGTTAATTTGAAATTTGCACACATGTATAGAATGTGATCAAATAATTTTTGAGCTCAAAAATTTTGTAGCCTAGGAGAATGGTTTATTAATAATGATGGAAGAACTACTGAAAAATTAAATTTCGGCGCGCGCAACTGGAACGAGCAGCAACCTCGCAAGTTGTTGACTGGGTGGGGGTAGCGCGGTAATTTTTAAACGACTGCCAAGAGAGAGATAGCCGTTCAATGATTAGAATATCTTCTTTAGATTCTGGGGAATCAAGAAAAAAAAAGAAATATCAGGAAATTTGTAATTGGTAAAAGAAAGAAGAGCAAATTTTTAGTGCTTATAGCAGCCCCTGTTAATTTTTTGCGAAGCACTGAACTCAACGATTTGTCTCCCCTTTCCCAGCAGATACATTTTCTTTATTTTCATCCTGATTCGTCCACTCAATTATCTGCTCTTCATAGGATAATTTCGAATTTTCCAATATTTGTTGGTTAGTGTAGTTTTGTATTGAAGTTCTGTCACGCGTTTGCCTTTCCAATGATACCTTTGTAATAACTTCAACACTTTTAGAGGTTAATAAACATAAAAGGCCCACAACACATATGGCCGTCCTACTGCTAGTAACTTCCAATAGAGGTAATCTGCTACATCGATATTCCTAGGATTGAAAAAACTAGACACCGACGATGTTGCCACCTTTATAAGTCAATTTATATATTTCCATTTATTAAAAGTAAAAGATGTAAAATTTGGTCGATGCTCGGGTTCGATAGAAAAAAATTCAATCAGTTAAAAAACAAATATTTTTGGGGAAGAAATTGTTAAAACGTGCGTGATCTATCAAGTTGGAAGTGCAAAAATTTTGTTTTCAGGGATTGGTTTTCTGCAAGAATGCCATACACTCTCCTCCGACTCATCTCCTATATTTCCTCCTCGCCCGAATATCCTTAAATATAATAGCGCAACCTATTTTCATTCATTTCTCGAACTCAAAAGAGTTCGTGAGAAATACCTAGTCTACCTATCATGCAATTGCTACCTTTCTGAGTTTCTTTACCTCTTAACCAATCCCAATATTTCCATTGCGATTATAGTGTATTTCATCGGGAATTTTGATGATTTAGATATCTGAGTGATGCTACGTTGACCGCGGGTAGTAACTGGATGAAAAATTCTGAGAAAATGATTGGAGAAAAGTCATGTGTAACCCTCTCCCTTACTCTTTTGCCTATATGAGTTGATTTGCTATCTCTTTTTCATCGTTCGAATCCATGTTTTTTATAATTTTTTGAGTTTTCTTTCCATTTATCCCGGTTGTGGTCCATTAGCCATTAAGGCATTCAACATATGCCTTTTCACTCTAACAGGCGTACTTCCAGTATAGTCAATACGTAGCCGATTTGAAATTCTCTACTCTTCTTCGCGCTCCCTAACGATAATTATCATCGAGAGAGTGGGAGAATAATTATTTAAATTCAAGGAGAAGCAAATAGTTTGAAATCGTCATGTATTACCGATGAATTATGAAAAACTTTCAAACAATTGCGGAATTTTCGTCAGTTATTGCTTTTAGACATGACGCTCCTACACTGAGAGAAAAACGTACTATTGGCTGGAAAATTAATTCTTGGTTCATGACTATTTTTTGCTATCACATAATTCTTGAACCAATCTTTTTCTCTTGTCCCTTAAGTATGCACATTGCACAGGGAAAGAAGGATCTCATAACTTTCCTTCTCTGAACAATGAAAAATAGTTCAGAAACAAAAGAAAAAGATTGGCTCAAGAATGATCTGATAGTAAAAAATATTCTTGGGCGTATTCTTAGGCATCGGGAAAGTGACGCCCCCATCGCCCGGCGGGATGGTGCTCCATCCTGCGCGCATTAGCCATGTTAGTTACGGGTTAACTGTCTGTAGCTAACTATACCGGGTTCCAAATTCGAATCGCCGCAGTGCCTCGCACAACCGGTCCCTTTCGGATGGAGACCGTGGATCAGTTGGGAGGGGCAGAAGAACTGGATCCAATGATAACAAATTTGCAAGACTTAGGTGGCCGGAGGAGCTCAAGCAGGACCTCGTGCAGTGTTGGGTAGATAGTTAGCCGGCGCAGCGAGAATATATGGCACGGATACGGTACTTATGGTGTGCACTGCACCTCGAGTATGTGCATGTCACCGTAAAACATCTTCGGGATCAGGCCAACCGTTTGCGTCGTCAAGGATACGGTTTGCTCATTATTCCGCGGCGGCTTTCGGATGGTCGCCTCTCTGAAATTTTTTTCAGAAGCGATGATCCTCAGCCAGAACAGCCTACCCAGTATACTAATGAAGTGCCGGCGAAAGCTCCAAGGGATATAGCATCGAGGGCACAAAAGTTCACGGGGAAATTTCGCATTCGCCCTGGTGATTTGACGTTAGAGAATGAGGCATTGGTTGCACTGCTCTCCCCAAATGTTAACTTACTCGATATAAACTGGGTTATGTTTGACGCAGCATGTCCTCTGAGGCCAGGAGCCCCTGCAAGGGCTTTCGTTGAGCTAAAGATGAGACGGCGAATTGCACAGTTCTAGGGAAGGATCGAAGAGACTCGGAAGCAGGCGTCACAAATTCAGTGTATGATAGATTTTATCGTAAGTGGACGAACGTTTACGCCCCGAATTCGCATAATATCTGCGAACTTACGGTATCATCATAATACACCGAGTAAGGCAGTCCTCCTTGTCATTAAAGAGAGATTTGTCGAGAGGGCGCAAGTTCTAGGGACTACAAAGCTGTTGGAAATTCACTCTGGATTTCTATTCGTCGGCTGCTCAATCACACTCGCTCGACAGCTCGCTTTCCTCAGCTGACCACTGCTACGTTACGCGATGGCAGCACCTTTCGAACAGCTCTGCCTTACTCGACCCCCCACCGCTTTCGCTAATTTCCTTGCTAGCCACCTGTGGCTTCCTTTTTCTACTTTTGGCTATTGCACTGTGCTCATCTAATTTTGCTTTTACTTGATCTGCTCGTCGGCTCATTTGGTTGGCAAACTTAAAACTAAATAACAATTCTAAAAATGACTCGCCCCGCTCCCTTAATGAATAAATTAAACGCGTAAATAAAACTACGGACAAATAAATTAAATATTTTTATAGACAACACAACTAAAGTTCGACTGACCACGCGGTCTAAAATTAAAAGTGACGCTTTGTGATATATCAAGTGAGTGCGTATTTCACGACCTTTCCTTCACCTTCACCCCCCTCCTCATTCATTCTCATCAGACTGCTCACCCACGATTGATCCAGGATCTGCTCGTAGCTGGCTAATTACCAGCATCCCATTATTAACAAAAGCAGTCCCTGGCAAATCGGTTACGGCCAGTGGTGGACAACACTGAGTTCAACTCTAATCCCAACCACTGGTTCGCACCATCGGCGCCTGCACCCGATAAGATGCCTTCTCTTCAAGTTCCTCGTCTCATGGCTGAGCTCCAGCTCGTTAAGAATTTCGCTCGTTTTGTGAAGAACATCGTCGGCAGCGCGCGGAATTTACCGCAGTCACTAGGGAGGAAGTTCAAGTGGCGCTACGAGGCATGAGCCACGCCGCTTCTGGTCCATATGGCGTCAACGCCTTTTGGTGAAAGAGGTTTACCTCGGTTCATGACCATCTGGCTAGCATTTTCACATCGTTCATCAATGGTACTGTACTGCTTCCTGAGTGGCTGGTTGACGGAAGAAGTGTGCTACTTCCGAAAAAGGGAGACGTATCTGACCTGACAAACAACCGGCCGATCGCGTGCCTGAATACGCTTTATAAGCTCTTCACAGAAGTCTTGAATGAGCGTATCTTGTACGATGTACAACCCGTGGGGGGGGGGGGGCAGATTTATGAGCAGCGGGGGGCCAAGCAGTCGCTGTCAGAATGCGAGGGAAGTTTACATGTCGATCGCTGCGTATTGCGTGATTCGATATAGTGTTATCGGCACTTGTTATTGGCTTGGATCGACTATTGTAAGTCATTTGATAGCACGAGCCTTGAGCTCATTTTCTTGCCATGCAGTAGAAGATATCATGAGATGCTTTGAAGATCTTGCACCAATTTGGAGGACGAGCTTTACCATAACATCTGGTGAGAACAGGCCTATTTCAAGGTTGGTGCAATCCAGGAAAGGAGTTTTTCAAGGTGATACGAGGAGTTCTCTCTTATTGTGTATCTCACTGATGCCCCCATCTGTCGCCTTACGCGCGTTTGGTGGGTATCAAGCCGGAAGACCAGGCGATCGAAGGCATCAGGTCAACCATATTTTCTGTATGGATGACCTGAAGTTATTTGGCAGCATACTCACGAGCAGTCGAGATGGGTTGGACAAGTGCGCAGTTTTCAACATGAAGAGGGGGAAGGTTGGGGATGGGGTGGAAGAGGTGCACCTGGTGGATGGAAGCTTCATTGCGCATCTTGACGCCGAGGAGTCGCATGAATATCTTGGCTTCAATTAGCGATCCGTAGTGGATGACGCGGTTAAAATGACTATTGGTAAGGATTGTCGTCGGCGGCTTCGGAGACTTGGTTTCAATACTACACCGCTTCGTACGTAGATTTGAGAATTTAATGCGAACGTCACTCAGTACGTCGACTCGAAAATTGAAATACCTTATTATTGTAGCCGAATACCGCTGCCACCAAATGTTGTACCCAGCGTGGGGGGTACTTAATATTATTTTGGTTCTAGGTTTAAAGGGATAAATCGCACCAAGAATGTATGGGTATTTAAATTACGTAGTTTAAGACTAGAGTGTATTCACTGTGTCATCTGACTGATTACAAAGAGTTTACGACTTTTGTACACGTCGGAGTCCGGTTCAGGTTTGATACACATAGACTTGACCGTCTCTTACATAATACATTGTTTATGTTTCATCACTTGGTCAGCATAATCCAGTTATGCTGGCAAATGTCACGCTGACAGTGCTGTATGTCCACATACTAAACAATAACATAATTACCCAAATCTGGGGCATAACATTCCTCCCCTTTTACAATAAAATATTTATCAATGATAACAAAATTTTAAAAATAAAAATAAAAACTTTCAGACATCAAAAATTCAACAAATTTGGAATGCTCCTACTGGCATGTTTAAGTTCTCATTATTTCCTGTGCACTTCCGTAGGTTCGCAGTGCCTGATTCTTTTTTCCCCACCAGAATCATCTGAACGTCTGCGGGTCCCAGTTTGTATGTCAGCTTATGACAATCTACTGCCTCGTGCCCAGGCTATCTGCAGTATTTACAAACAGCACCCAACTGCATTACTGATGATCTCTTCCCTTCCCCTCGAGGAAGCCTTGTGACACCATCACGAGCAGGACAGTCTCTTGAAAAATGACCCGCCAAGTTGCATCTGTAACAAGTTTTTTCTACCCTCTGCCCCCCAAAAATTCTCGACTTCCCTAATTGCAAGTTCAATGTTTTAGCAAAGTCAATAGCTCCAATCACGGATTCATGCAGTGTCTTAAAAGCCCTTGACCTTACAAGTACCTGTAACTCTGTACGCAATCCAGTCTCGAAACTTGCCTTTGCTAGCTGTTGAATGGCATCCTCTACTATTTGT
>JAPYZM010002812.1:0-14031 GCA_030522845.1 Psyttalia concolor
CCAGGGACGAAATGTACTATTTCGACACATTGAGATGAAAAATTATGTTCGGAACAGGTGAAAAACGTGGTTTTTGACTCGGGGGATTATATCACTCCCCCTCGGCTCGTGATATAACCCTCCCACTCGCCAAAAACCATTTATTCTATGGGTCGTTCAGAAAATTTAAAAAAAAATGTGCGCCGAAAATTTTTTTTTAATCTGAAATTTATATTTAATACCAGAAAAAAAATGCTCTTGACAGTCATTTGCATTCTGAGGCGAAAATTTTCTGACAGTTACTTGAACTACCCTCTAAGCCTCTTACGCACTTCTGAGACTCTTAAGCTGGACAAAGACAAGATTCTTTCTCTTTTTCTCGGGAGGACGGGTGTTTGTAGAGCGATGAGATTTGCTCTCTTGAGTGGGGCCACTGATAATTGAATCAAACGATTTATTTTGCCGATTAAAAATACTGAAGAGTCGGGGTATCGCATTACAAAGCCTATTGAGATACCCCCAGACGTTTTCCTTAAGTAGAAAAAAAATCGAGGGACGAGAGGTTGAATAAATTCCAGCCTCTGCCGTCACCAGCGATCCTCCCATAGTCAAATAACAAAATTACTAAATAAACAAAACAATTTAAACGAATGGAGAATTAAAAATCAATATTTTTTTTCGGTAATCTGCATAATATTTTTATGATGTAAAGAATTAAAAAATCATTGACAATTTTTTTTGTGTAAAAAGTGTTCGTAAAATAGTATAAATTTTTGTAAAGTCCTGTAAAAATATTATCCCAGGGAGAATAAATTGGTCCAGGGCTCACTTGAAACACAATTGTCGTGTAAGTGTAGTCGGAGGGCAGACGTAGGCGGAAAAAAAAGGGAGAAAAAAGGGAAAATGTTCAAGCATCACAATCGTAACAGGCCGAGAGCCACTTGATTTACGTCGCCCCGGGCGATAAGTTCAACTTCTTCCCGTACCCCACTACCATATATTTCCTATATATTTTTGACTCTCAATGCTTCTTCTAGTGTAATAGAACCACTCTGATTCCAATAACCATGAATCTATCAGACGTCAAAACCCAATCTCTTTTCGAGTACCTCGAAGCGGAATGAAAAACACACAGTGAGAAACAAAATCCATCTTTTACCATTTTGCATCGAAACTGAAAGAAAGAATAGTATATTTCGTAACAAGTGAAAAAAAAATGGTTTTTGGCGAGTGGGAGGTTTATATCACGAGCCGAAGGCGAGTGATATAATCCCACGAGTCACATCTCAATGTGTCGAAAAAGCACTTTTTAGTCACTCGACGCGAAGCGGAGAGTGACTGAAAAGTTACTTTTCCGACACAGTGGGATGAAAAAATATTTAAGTGTAACGTAACCTCGAAGGACGTTCGATATCCCAGGAACGGATTCTTCGAAGTGGATAACTGGGAAAAACAAAACAACAAAGACCCCCCAAACATGGAAAAAAATTAATAATTAAAAAATAGTATATTTCGTAACAAGTGAAAAAAAATGGTTTTTGGCGAGTGGGAGGTTTAAATCACGAGCCGAAGGCGAGGGATATAATCCCATGAGTCAAAAACCACTTTTTTCACGAGTTACGAACATAATTTTTCATCTCAATGTGACGAAAAAGTACTTTTCCGATACATCGTGATGAGAAAATAATAATAACCAAAAAATAGTTTTCAAAAATGTTCAATAACTGCCGCAGAAATTAATATTTTCAACTCCGGTGTTATCGCACGTTAAAAACACTCGGCGAGTGATGGTTAGTATATCGAGCGACTGTGTGTTTACATGAAATTTAGAAGATATCGGGCGAAGGAACATCAAAACAAAAGGTGTCAACAAAACAAAACTAAGGCATTCTCCTTGATAAACACGAGCACGGGTCGTAGGTATTTTGTCGGTTTGTGGCTTAGTTTCACAACGAACGAGCAGCAAACTGGTGAGGTGCAAGTGAGAAGTGTTACGGGCGATAGTCAGAGTACCTAAAATTCAAATGGTGAATTGTGATAAAGTGGAAAAAAAGTGTCCGAGATGAGAACTTTTGTGTCACCACCCATCAAGTGAGGCATTGATTCCTCGGACAGTTTGAACCATTCGTGATTTTAATTTCAACTGAAAGAATTTTTTCAAAATTTTTTAATGACCGAACGTTCAGAGTACTTGGATGGGTTGACGGTTTGAGGAATCGGTGTGGATCAATTTTGATATCTTCTTTGTGTTGTGCCTTGCCTACTTCTGTGTCAACATGTGCTGTTTGGGACCAGACACCACCACGTCCACGTCGTTGGTCCCTGGTCACGCAAAGTTTGGTGAGGTAAGAGATGTTCTAGAGCCCGTAAATGGTAACCTAAACATTCCCGACGATCCCGGTTTTTGACATTTACATTCGTAAATGTCAAAAAAAAGCTTCCCGGTTAATAAGAAGTTAATAAGAAGCGGGGTAGCTTCTTTGTAGGTAGTCTATTCGGCCCCGGCTAGCGCCCACCAAGCGCCTGTCTTCGGGTCTCAGGGACAAAAATATTTTTAACGCGGTAAAGTACACGATCTGCTATACCGCAAGGACTGAAAACGCGATGTAACCGAGCGAAGCGAGCCATCAATGACAGTTTACGGGTGGGATCAATTAATTAATTTGGGTGTAAAGGGACATATTTTGGATGAAGTGCGGATAATCAAATGAAATATTCATGTGCAATAGTATATTTCATCACGCTGTGTCGGAAAAGTAACTTTTCAGTCACTCTCCGCTTCGCGTCGAGTGACTGAAAAGTGCTTTTTTGACACATTGAGATGAAAAATATTGTTCGTAACACGTGAAAAAAGTGGTTTTTGACTCGTGGCATTATATCACCAGCCGAAGGTGAGTTTGGCGACCTCCCACTCGCCAAAAACCATTTTTTTTCATCTTGTTACGAAAATAGTATATTTCGTAACAAGTGAAAAAAAATGGTTTTTGGCGAGTCGGAGGTTGATATCACGAGCCGAAGGCGAGTGATATAATCCCACCAGTCAAAAACCATTTTTTTTTCACTTGTTACGAAATATACTATTTTAGCTTAATGTGTCAAAATAGTATCTTTCCTAACAAGTGAAAAAAAATGGTTTTTGGCGAGTCGGAGGTTGATACCACGAGCCGAAGGCGAGTGATATAATCCCACGAGTCAAAAACCACTTGTTTCACGAGTTACGAACATAAATTTTCATCTCAATGTGTCGAAAATGTACTCCGCTTCGCGTCGAGTGACTGAAAAGTTACTTTTCCGCCACCGCGTGATGAAAAAATTATTATTTTCATTCTTGAGAGTATTATTTCGAAGAAAAAGTGATAATAATTTTTCATTTTCTATTGACAAAAATGTCGATATGATGATAATATGGCGTCAGTCCACTAAATGTCATCTGTGTTATTTCCAACAATTAGAAGACGAAGATAAAAAGAAAAAATTAAATAAAAACTATGACACTATAGAAATTGCTACATTACGCGCAGGGCGTCTTATTCAACTAGTCCTATCGTAAAAGTGAGAAAGGAAATCGATCTCAAAATATCTCGAAAACGTCGAAGAAGCGTAAGCGCAAGACTGAACCTGAAACCATTTGAGGAGATGAGAGGGCGAGCGTAGCACACGAGTGCAAGAAATTTTCATTCGACGCCCGAAAAATGCGTTTTATTAAACGTTTTATTTATTTTTTTCTTCACTTGCTGCTGACATTTAATTAAAAAAAAAAAAACTGGAGGTGCCGGGTATCGATCCCGGTACCTCTCGCATGCTAAGCGAGCGCTCTTCCATTTGAGCTACACCCCCCTGATCGGTATTGTGGCTTTCCACAAAATCGGAACACCTTTTACTGCTATCCATTACCAATAAAGTGAAAGGAATTCTGAGAGAAATCATGGGGAGGTGTTGGATATTGAATGGGAATACTTTTAATTCATTAATTGTCGCTTTGGGCGACATTTCTAATTTTTTTTTCTGAAATTTTTGATTCACTTGTTATTAAAAATTTTTATCGCATTCAATTTTCACTCGAGTTGTAGAGAATTTTGGTATTGACAATTGAAGATTCCATCGATCAATCAATGAGAGCTGGAAATTTAAAATTCACGCGCCGGGGAAATTAGAAAAAAAAAATTTTTGCTAAATATTCATTTATAGGACGGACGTATTTCTTTTTTGAAAATCGTATACCTCCAAATGAATAACTTAAGAAGATTTTCAGTCGGTTTTAATTATAACAAACATATTGTTCTTGCGAATAATTAGATTTGTCATTACGCCCAAAGAATTTTTTCAATAATACCTGGAATTTTTAAAATTGGAAAAGAGAGAGAATACGATATTTAGAGAAAAATAATAATTGTTGGCGGAAGTCACGCAAAGTCACGTACAATATAATAATCATACAGTAAAATAATCCTCTGGAGCAAAACCCCTTCGAAGATATTGAAATTCTCAAAAACAAATCAATTTTTTTTTCGTCAGTGCAGAAGTGAATCGAAATCCAAAAAAATCGCTTAAGGGTCTTGAAATTATGAAAATTGACGTTTACGATCTAGCAACACATTAAAAAACACTTAATTATATTAATATATTAAAAATTAATTTCGAAAAACAACCAAGAAATTTGATATTACTCGAATCTCCGTTGATTAGCAAAAAAAATCGATGGAAAAATCAAAATCACAAGTTCTTCTCCTGTCCTTTTGTTCAAGATACATAAAAAAAATAGTCGCAGCTAATCACCCTCACTTGTCAATAATTTTCAAATTTCTCAAAGACTGTGAATTAAACAAACACAATTGCACACGCGACCAGCCAAAAAAAAATTAAAGATGCCAAATTGCAAATAATAAATAACCTCCAGTCCCTTAACTCCCCCAAAAACAGTAAATTCTTCAAAAAATCACCAGCCTTTTCCGTCAAATTTTTCTGGCACTCGAGAAAAAAAGTGGTAAAACCCCCTTAAACGTTCTCACTTTATTTTCCCCCCTCTTTTTTTTCCGTCCAAGAAAATGAAGGATGAGTGCCAATGACAGTGCTAACGCCATACAAATGAATGCACGTTGAAGCTGTGACGCACGATAATTTATCACGTTTATAACCAACGACTTCTCTCGCCCCCTTCCCCCCCCCCCCCCCCCATCCCCAAGACTCCCCTCATTTCTTTGACGGCATCTTCGTACACTCGAGACGAGAAGCCTCCAGGAAACGACGTCGATCAGGACAAATATAAATAAGGCAATCGCGTCAACTCCACCCATCCTTTGCCCCCCCACCCCCACCCTCTCATGGAGCTTGAGTGCCATCTCAGCAAAGACTTTTCCTCGTCTTTCGGTCTGACGTAGTCAAACCGCGCGTTGAGCTTAACGGATTCCCATAATCCTCCAGTGGGAATACGTGTGAATCTTGTTTCATTCGAGGGGTGGGTAAAAACGTATATGAGATGTTTGTATGTTTACCACTCCAACTATTTCTCGAAATTATCGCGATCAGTTGAAAAATACCGGCAAATCAGTCTATCCGGTTGAGTCGTGATAAGAGGAATTTGTCAGGCATGAAAGAAGCCATTTTGGGGACGGGAGGGGTGAAGTAATTGGAGAGCTTTTAGGTTTGTCGATAAGAATTATGGGGATTAGGTATTTAGATGGGGTGTAGTTTCTGCAAATACCTGAGCAGATGTTTTCTTTAATTTTTGGACTGCGGCTGGATGACAAGAACTTTCAATGCTGAGGCTTGCAAGCTCCGTCTTCATAAGTTTAAAAATTAAATGCAAATCGATTAATTTCTTATCAATTTTGAAGTCAAATCATCAAGCTCCATGTCATCACCCGAACAAATGATCAACCCCGGGGATGATAAAATATTTTTCGAAGTTGCCGTTGACCTTGAGCGAAAATTAACTGGACCCAAACTGGATTGGCAAAAATCCGGGAAATATCGTCCGTGTTCGTAGGACTGAAGAAAAACCATTTTGGGTCTGGGAGGGGTGAAGTAATTGGAGAGCTTTTAGGTTTGTCGATAAGAATTATGGGGATTAGGTATTTTGATGGGGTGTAGCTTCTGCAAATACCTGAGCAGATGTTTTCTTTAATTTTTGGACTGCGACTGGGTGACAAGAACTTTCAATGCTGAGGCTTGCAAGCTCCGTCTTCATAAGTTTAAAAATTAAATGCAAATCGATTAATTTCTTATCAATTTTGAAGTCGAATCATCAAGCTACATGTCATCACCCGAATAAATGACCAACCACAGAGTTGATAAATTATTCCTCGAGCTTGCAGTTGACCTTGAGCGAAAGTTGAATAGACCTAAACTAGATGGGCAAAAATCCAGGAGGTATCTTCCAAGTTCGTAGGACTGGAGTCTTAAAAAAGTTTGAAAGAACTTTTTTCAAACTAAATGACGAACCAAGTCATCGCAACTAAAAAATAAACAAACCTTTCTCCGAAAAAAAAAACCTGTTTACTCATAATCATTTGAAGGTTGAAAAAGCTCAAGTGAAAAATTCAGCCAAAGAGTTCTTTCAATTTTTTGTAAACATCAAATCCCCGAGTTCAATTTCTCTCACAATCTCAGCAAACACCTATTGGCATAAAATCCTGCGAGCTTGCAATTGACCTTGAGCGAAAGTTGAATGGACCTTGGCTGGTTATGATCTCCCACCAATGGGCAAAAATCCAGGAAATATCTTCCGAGTTAGTTCGGTCCGGGAAGGGTAGGAGATACGTGGGGGTGAGAGTGTAGAAAAGAACTTTTCCCAAACTAAGTTTAATCATTTCTGCCGGAAAGCTCTCACTCTGTCCTATTCCAGTCTCCTCTCACTTTTTTTTTATACCTGCACAGAAGAAAACGCCCAAGAGCCAAGCAGTTCGTCTCGAGACGCTTATCTCGGCGAATTCTTTTGCGGTCTCTTCTAACCAACCCCCGCCCCTCCCCACCCTCCCCAGGCTTGTTAAGGGGTGGGTTCTGTATATTTTTCAAGGAGCGGAATTTTAATTTTTGCATGAAAAAGTGAGTACTCGGAAAATTTGGAAAAGGGGTAGAATTTCCCGGCGAAAAAGTTTTTCCCTTCTCTCATTCTCTTATCCACTCCCACCCTTGACTGTTTCCACCTTCTAATTTTCCTCAGCCCTTTTCACTTTGGATACAATTTTTAATCTGCCACAGGATGGTTAATAATACATGAGACGAGTGGTATTTATTCAGTGGCGGTTGGCTGTTTACACTGGGCATCAAATATGCAGGTGTCGCGGAGACGATGGGAAAAGTGAAGCTTTGGGGGTAGGCGCTGGGGGGGAGGGAGTGAGGGAGGATTGGGGGTGGGAATGTATTGCGTTAGTGAGGAAATGAAAGTAGAGCCGGATGATTAGACGCGACAGGGGTTGTCCGGATGCCGGGTTTATTAACGACATCATGAGACGATTCTTAAGGGGGATGAAAATAAGGGTGGCTTTCTTAGTTGCACACGTAAGAAGCGGATGTGATTGTTTTTAGTTTTCCAGAATTTTTTTTTCGTTCGTCTGTTTTTTAATTTTTCGTCTCAATTCCAGGGCTTCGAAAGCCAAGACTTGAGACTTTCGTGGACTTACGGTGAGTCTTAAATGAGAAAGAATTATGAGAACGTAATCTTTTTTTAATTACAATATCATATTATAAACGAAATCCATAAGAGATGTTGAATTAAGGCTTTGGATAACGTCAATATAAACCTTTAAAAAAAAAAACCAAATAAAGATTTTGAAGAGTTAATTTTGAATTCAAAATTTTAAAATTAATTGCGAAACTTTCAATTATTGGGGTACTTTTGAGACACTTAACGTTTAAACTTTTGAAAGTCTCAACCTGGGGACTTACAAAAGATTCAAATTAAGATTTTAAAGTCCGATAGTAAGACTTCGAAGTCCAAACTTAGAAGTCTCACTTTCCGTTTGAAACTTTAAGACCTAGCTCAAGTGACTTAAAGGGTGTGTTCCAAGTATCAATTTAGGACTTGAAAATCTGCATTTAATCCGTCTGAAAGTGTCAAACTGTCAAACAAATTCGAAACTTGAAAATTTTTATTTTAGTCTTCGAAAAATCGGTAGTTGTCTCAAAAAAATCCCCCGAATTTGACGATTTTGTAAATCTTAATTTGAGACTTACTATACGTCTTAATTTGCGATTGTCTTAAATTGAAAAATAAATTTTTCACACATCCGACAGCGATGGGAGCTTTTCTCAGAGACCCCCGAGTGGCTGTAAGTCTTTGTTGTCTTCTTTTTTCAATATCTTAGATATTTTTTAAATCCCAAGGATGTCTGTTTTTTGTCTGAGTATTAAGGGGCCGGGGGGGGGTTAGTGTCCCTCGTTCCTTCGTTTGCCGCGACAAATATGAAATTTACATATAAATCGGGTACTTCCATCTGTGGCCCGGAGAGAAACTCCTTGCAGCCAGCCTCTCGCGTGATACAGAAATGAAGAGCTTCCGTCGTTATACTTCTCTTCCGAGCGTCTCCTCTCCATCTCCCGCGAGTGGAAGAAACCACCGTTGCCCCTCCACCGAACCAATCTCACCCGCCCCTCCACCTAACCTTCCATAGATATTATTAATAACTCCAATGGGATATCGAAACCACTCTAAGACTTGCCAAGGGCTCCAAATCAATCTGAGTATTTTTTACCCCCACGCCAAGTTTTTTTTTTTATCGAACAGATAAAGAAAGAAAGGGATGAGAAAAATCAGGGGTACATTTAAATTCAATTTCCCAAAAGTTTATCGCATTTCGCGGCAATGTCAGGGGCACCATGTGACGGTTTGGTTTATTAGATAAGTAGGAGAAATATTTGGTGACGGTGACGAATTTTTGGGCAATGCAAAGGATATTTCAAGTTCAGAACGGAAAGTCTCAATTTTTGGGGTGAAAAGCTTCGATTGTAACCGAACGATTCAACTGAAGACTTCAAATTTGGGATTGAAAAATTACAAATTCAGTTGAGACTTCAAAGTCGCAAAATGTAACGTAACAATCTCCAGGCGACTCTTTTGAAAGATATAATTTAAGACTTGAAAGTCCCGAATTCAGACTTTAATTGTCCTACAAGCTCCGCCCTGCAGCCACCGAAATCATCGTCAACCCTCAGAATCCCATGAATATTCGCAAAATTTTGCCCACAAACCTCAAAAATATGTACAAAGAATCCACAAACTCCCAAAGCCACTGCGTACCTCGAATTAAGCCCACCAAGAGAGCTTTCAGTTTAATTTACAGTTCTCAAAGAGCGAACAAAGTAGTAATGGATGAAATGAATGTTCAAAAGAAGAACCGGATGCAGTTGCTGAGAGGGATCCTGAGGGTTACGAGAAAGAGAAAAGACATAGACTCGTGATCCCATTATCTAAGGCGATGGTGGGTCTCCAAGTGGAGAGGGTATTGCCGCGGTAAGACAGTGGGAGCTTTTGCCAGTGGATAGAGAAAGATGGTGGTAAGACAGAGCAATTGGAAGTCATACTCGTCCCTTCCTTGTTTCCAGTCGTCTTTATTGACGCCCAACCCCCCCACGAGCCCCCCCCCCCCCCCCCCTCCAAGACTGCTCTCTAACCCCTTTGGGAATCAGGGATTCGATTTATACGGATTAAGACTCATGAGAAGGAGAGCGGAAGAGAGAGAGAGAAAAAGGGGAAAAAAAAAACAAAAAATTTTCTTTATAACCATTGTCTATTTTAATCACTCATTCTGTCAATTATTATCCTTGTTAAATTCAACCCCTAGGAGATTCATTTATTCTGGATTCGCCTACCCCTCTGGGACGCTTTAATACGAATTATCTTTTGTCGATTTTTTACTCATTCCTTCTGGATGATCACTTTGGGCTTCTTTCCCTTGGATATTCAGCGATCACTTGACGGCATTGACGTAGTACCCATCCCGGTGGAGATGGGGCACTTGAAGTACTGCTAATGTCGCACTGAGGGATGGGGGTGGAGTGTGATACCTCATCGGGGAAAATGTATTGCGATAGATTCGAGTTGACTCAACGCTTGCTATCGATTGTTGGATGAGGTACGACGGATTTTTAACAGGGGGGTGGTGAAGAATTTGGAAATGTGGTGGGGGTTTGCGGACGAGAGGGGGGGGGGGGGAGGAATTATTCTAACCCTTTTAGCTCCTTTTTTTAATTTTCGGTAATTTTTCTCAATTTATATGATATTATATTATAATATAAATATATATATATATATTATATTATTATATTATATTATCAATATATATATATATATATATATATATATATATTATATTATTATATTATATTATCTATAGATATCCGGATTTTTTTTTCAATTGCAAAATTCTTTTGAATTATATTTCACGTGAATTTTAGCCAGTGGAGGATTGAGTCTGAGAGTATATCAGAGCCACCCCCCCAAAGTTTGACTTTTTCCGATGTCCTCGCGCTGCTCGCCCCAAACGGGAGTTGAGAAAAGAATCGACCGTCTAACTGGCCCTCGGAGTCCCTTGGTAATATCCCGAGACAGACAAACCAATCGCGACACCTTAGATGGTTGTTGAAACGACCCCACATTGCCAATAATGCCGTTTCAAATAGACCAGTGTCCAGGGGGTTTGAAAAAAAATAAATACACCGGAAAATGGGAAATAACATTCTGGACTTCTTATATTGGGCCATAAAAGCAATAATATGACGCGTGCCAACGACTGCAACCCCTCAGAGGACCATTGGAGGAATGGAAATTCCCATGTTTATTCTCAATTCAAAACAACGGATTGACTTTATATCCTATTTAAAACGTAAATAACAATCCCCTCCCCCCCCCCCAGTATTTTTCAAACTCTGACGTTTATTTGTTTTCCTTTTTTCAATTTTCCGAGCTCATTTGGCCGATAATTTTTTAACTGGTAGAACTTCCCATCAGTTTTCTGTTCAGAATTTCAGTTTTCAAATGGAGAGTTTGAAAAATAAAACGTCTTTCAAGTTTAAGTGAAGGTTCTTTTTTGTCCCATCTCATTACAAGCAAAAAAAAATATCCCCAGAATTAACAAAGTTTTCATCAATTTTCACTCCAACAGATTTTCAAAAAAAAATAGCAATTTTTTGGTTTGATAAATTCACTTGAAAATTCATTACCAAAAAAAAATTTCAAATCCCATTCAATTTCTCACTTCTAAATCTCACCCTTTAACCTTATAAATCCGTTTCTACTTTTTGTCTTCACGTGTACCTTCCGTTTCCCCTTATTTTTTCGCCACCCCGAGAGAGTGTAAGAATCCGAGGGGTGAAAAGCACAGGAAGGAGATATCGACGCCACCTAACAGAAGGTTTCACTTCTTCATTCACCCACACATGAAGAGGGAAAGAAGGGGGGAGGGGGTGGGGGGTAGAAATGGCTCGAGTAATCCCACTTGATATCCCCACCCCGCCACCCCACGAGACGATCTTAAAATTGTGTTGAACTTTGTATTTCGTTTTGTCTCAATTTTTTCGTCTAAAATTTTTCACGATCCAGTGATGAGATAGAGGGGTAGGAATGCCAAGTGGTTACGATCAGGGACGAATAGTTTTTTCATCCACCATTCATCCCCTCTCGTGGAGTTGCCCCATTTTTGATGTGTCGAATAAAATGAGGGGATGAAGTTTAGTAGTTTTAAGATGATACCGCAATTCAAATTCAACCCCTCAAATCTTAGCTTATAGTGGGAAAAAGGGTTTTTCGGGGAGACAATGATAATCGACCATAAAATCTTGCGAGCGAGAGGGCCATTAAGGGGCGATATAACTGCATCACTTCTTCAAAGTACTGGGAAAATTCTTACATTGTTGTGAGACGATTACTGCCGGTCTGATCATACGAGGGGTTTTTTCACTGAAAGCTCGTCTCCTCCGAGATTGAATTCCATAAAGATTTAGGGGATTGTCCACTTAAGCAGATTTAGAAGATTTTAATGGGATTTAGATCGATTGGTGGAATCGACGTGGCCAGAACCAAAACGTAATGGCTAGATTTGAAACGGAAAGGATCGAAGGAGAGGTCAAGATCAAGCTCAGGTCAGAGCTCAAATCAAGCTCAGATGACGTTCATTGCTTGAGCTTGCAGTTCACTTCAGATCCAAGCTCACAATTAATCGACATATTGAATTACCTCCTCCACCCGAAGTTTGAGTTGAATTGGAGATTCGGATTGAGATCAAGCTCAAGCCTGAGCTTGAGTTGAAGCTCGATTTGAAGCTGACGTTGGAGTTGAAGTTTGACTGGAACTTAAGCTGAAATTTGGGTTGAAGGAAGGATTTAGGGGATTGTCCACTTAAGCAGATTTAATAGATTTAATGGGATGAAGATCGATTGTTGGAATCGACGTGGCTAGAATCAAAACTTAATGGTTAGATTTGAAAGAGAAAGAATTGAAGTAGAGGTTAAGATCAAGCTCAGGTCAGAGCTCAAGATCAACCTCAGATGACGCTTATTGCTCGAGCTTGCAGTTCACTTCAGATCCAAGCTCACAATTAATCAACATATTCAATTACCTGCTCCACCCGAAGTTTGAGTTGAATTGGAGATTCTGATTGAGATCAAGCTCAAGCCTGAGCTTGAGTTGAAGCTCGATTTGAAGTTGACGTTAGAGTTGAAGTTTGACTGGAACTTAAGCTGAAATTTGAGTTGAAGGAAAAGATGAAGTGCTCAACTTCAACATAAGCTGAAATTTTGGCTAAGTTTGAGCTCAAGATAAAGCTTAACGCGAAGCTCAAGGTGACCTCAAATTGAAACTCGAATTCGACTTAAATTCAAGGTCCACTCAAAGCTCAAGTTTAACTTAAGTTGAAGCTTCACTGAAAACTCGAGTTTGACTTAAGCTCGAGCCCAACTCAAAACTCGAGTCCAACTTAAGTTCAAGTTGAACTCAGAGCTCGAGTGGAATTCAAGTGAAAGCTTGGACTAAAGTTCGACTGAGGAGAAATTCTGAGTAGATATTCCGGATGATCTTTGTCAATGTCTTCTCGAGTCAATGTCCTTGTGAGACGAGAGATAGAATAAAAAAGAGTGAGTAGTTGCGAGGGGTTGGTGGCGTCTCAATGTCGGACATAGCAAGGACCGTATCCACTTGGACCTCCGACACCTTGAGCCTGAGATTACCCAGACGGTCGAATCCTCTTTTCTTGCCATTTCTCCCTTTACCAGGGCAAGTGTTCCGTCACGTCTTACACGATGTTCCATGTCGACGAGTCGTTTTTTTTTCTTGAACCGTCATTCCCAAAGCCCCTCTGGATATCCTTGGCTTCTTGCGCCTCCGGATGTCGGGGTGGCACACAAGTGTTTGCATACATTTATGATGCGATTATTTGACAAGCGAGTGCTCAGAAAATTTCTGATCTAATTCCATACATTTCCACTATTTTTCAAAATTATTTTTCTGAAAAAGGGAGGCTGGCGAAGAATGAATTGAAGCTTTTGAGTCAAAGTTTCTGAGTTTGAAACTCTAGCTTAACGGATAGTGTAAGCACACTGACTCGAGACGCGAGACTCGAGAAAATATTGGCAAAAATCCTCTGGTAAATATGACCCGGGAATTTCTCCCGAGGGATGAAAGGGGTTGATGTCTTTGAAAGAGAGAACAGCGCGAAAATATACAGTTTCCATGATAAATAAGGGATGAGGGTGCAAAGACTCGCTGTGTTGATAGAGTGATGTGCCATTGAGAGGGTGAAAATTTTTCCTGTTAAAGGCCAGCTCGTCCCGCGCAAACTTCGGAAAATGAGACTATTCCCTTCGTTTTCTCCTCCTTAGCGAGTTTTCCCGGGGGTTCGGACAATTTTCGACTTGTAAATAGGCCGTCGCGGAGATGAGATTGAGGTGTGAGTATATTTGTCGGTGAAAGATGGAAATCTTATCATTCCTTCGCATTCTTCTTTTGCTTCGAATTTTTCAACTAAAAGTCATTGAGCTTTTTTTATATTGCCGACGAAGGGTCACTGAAGCTCTCAACTCAGTGACATTGAGACTTTCGAGGGTCTTAACTTGTGACTT
>JAPYZM010002813.1:0-13067 GCA_030522845.1 Psyttalia concolor
CAAGCTGTTTCCTGTATTTACAGCAATGAGGGTGTCCTTTCTTAATATCTGTCAACTTCACAGTCGCCACTTGAGTATCCGGATGGCCCTCCAAAGGCTCAACGCATGCACAATTCGCATTTTCTCCTAACAGACACTGCAATTGATCGAAGAGACCCTCTTCGGTACATCGAGCTGTGAATACAGGAATTTTTTTATCCTCCCAACGGGAGATATCTATTGTTTTTCGTGCTCTCCAGTTGCTTATGGAGCATCCTGCAATGACAATCACTACATATACTAAAAAATTTCAGGGAAAATATTGAATTTTCAGGCGATTATTATATTGGATTTATGTCGAACTTTCAATTGAAAAATTTAATTGCAAAGATATTGCAAGTGAAAGTAGCAAGTTAACTAAAAATTATATAAAAATAATCAATTGAACGTTATTGATCTAAACAAATTATTTTTTGTTCTTGAATTGTCGGATACGAGAACAAAAATTGTAGTAAAAAAATTTTTTTAAATGCATGCCACGGAATTGCTAGAGGAAATATCTCAATAGAAAAAAAAGTCTAGCAACAAAAAAACTGTGAGATGGTTGCAAATTAGAATTTAGAATATTTACCGCACGTCATTTTGAATTCATCCACTGAATTAAGGAATGGCAATTCACCAAAAATTCTTTTACCTTCGGGAGAGACACAGTAACATCTGCAAATTTTTGGATGAAAAACTAATCAATTATCGTTATTTCAACTAGCAAAGTACATATCACATAATTAATGAACCTAGAATGTAATAAGCCGGAAAAAGCTAGATTTAAAGAATTAAAATCATTTACATTGATCCTGGAATGCAATGGAAAGGAGCGTATAATCCATCGTCATCGCATTTGGGACGTACTTCCAGGATACCTACTTCGCCTTTAGCCTTTCGCGCATCCCATTGTATCTGATCCCTAGCACAGTCTGTTTTTGTAACTGAAATAATCAGAATTACATGCCAAAAATTATGGAATCATTTAATATAAAAAAAATATTCTTATCGAATTGTATGCGATATAATCAGTATTTGGAAAAAAAAATGGACAATTAATGCCATTGTCTCTGCAATAGACAAGTGAGAATTATTTTAAGTTCCTGCAATAACGTGCAATCCATATTTAAAGATTGACAAGCCATTTTTCCTTCTTCTTTTACCAAAGTAAACGTTTTTATGGTCAAATTTCATGGTACTTTGGCAGCTGATGACTTAACAAATTACAAGATAATATAATTTCAATAAGATGATAATTGAACCCTTCAGAGTATTGTCGATATCAAAGCTTATGGACTCAAAGTTTGCCCTTAAAAAACTAATATCGACAATAACCGAAAGAGCTAAGAGATAAATCGATCATTTTCTAAATATTCGAAGAACGATGTGCCGAAATTTCATGAGATTTGACCATCAAAAAATTACTCTTGGAAAGAAGAGCGAACAAATATCTTACGTCAGCCCTTAAACCCGCAGAACTTACTTTTCTGACATGTGGACGTCCTATTCTTATGTCTTAGACAAGACAAACCGGGACCGCACATTTCTGTGAGCGGCAAAATCCCTGGGGAGCCTATCGAACAAGATCCTCCTTCCACAATATTCGTGAGACAATATTCGCAGCAATTGCAAACGTCCGGATAAGGAAGGTAGGACCCATGATGAGTTGCATTCATGATCTTGCATGCTTCACTGAGCTCCGGGCAACCCGACTTTTCCTTGTAATCCTATTCCAAAACCCCCATTTCGTCGTGTCATTACAAAACAATCAGTGACTTAATGGCAGATAGATCCAATCTAATTTGAATTACCACACAAAATTCAGGTGTACATCTGATTTCGGTTCCACAACGAATGGCACAGATCAATCCCAGTAACAGCACAAGGCTAAGGACGATCATTTTCAACGAAACTGCAACGATGAACAATAGGAATTATCACGAGAAGTAACTGCAATCTAATCTTCATCGATGCAGTCCATACAGAGATTGTAAATATAAAAAACTTATCGGAACTGATAAGTTTATTTCCGAATATTACGCCTGATACTTTCAATCATCATTTAATCCTTTTTATAGTACTACGATCTTCAGGATAAATAATTCAATCTATAATCTTATCAATTGTAGGAGGGACGGAATGAATTTGACCGCAATGTTGAAGAGAAAACTTATGAATTACTCAAGTCGAATGTGTTCTTTAAAAAAACTTAATCGTCGTTCTTTTGGCACCAAATTTATTTCATAGCTTATTACATACATGTGATGAGGTCCACGAGACACACGAATGCTCTAAATATATTCTGATAAATCGATCCAATTTTTATTGATTGTAATACACAGAAAAATATTCTCGCGAAACACGAGATTTGAAAATATAAGTTACCCCTTTCACATCGTATTTCACGGTTTAGAAAAAAATTAAAATCCTTTTCATATTTACGACAGTATAGATCGTATCTTATAATTTTTTTGTTAAATAAATTACATAACAATGTCCTAATTTACGTTTTGAAACTCATAATTTACGTTTTAGAACTCGTCATTAACCATCTTAATCAACGAAAATTCGAGAGCAAATGATTTAAAATCGCCTCTTTCGCGAGAATATGTTTCTGTGTGTAATATATCTAAAAGAGCAGTGCATTTAGAATGTACGTCGAAATTTTTCTTAATCTAAAATCTAAATCTTCTTAATTATGCATCAAGATCCCTATAATACCGAAGTTGGTTTTGTGTGATGTATTGATAATATCAATGAATAAATTTTATTTTAATTTCAACCTCTTCATATCTTTTTCCACGCAAGAGTCATATTGTTAGCAGGCATATTAACCATTTCAACTAATTTAATATTGTTCTCAAGCGCAAGTTTCTCCAGTTCCCTCACATCCTTGAGGCCCCATTCGGAGTTCTGAGACTTTAGAGACTTGTCAAAATTGACATTACTCTCTGGAGAAATCCTCCCGTCGACAGCATAAGGTCCATAAGTTATTAATAGTCCGTCCGGTTTTAGCAGAACTCCAGCGTTCTTGAAGAGTCCGATTGTGCATTTGAATGGAGATATGTGGATCATGTTGGCACAGTAGATGTAGTCCAGACTCCTCTCTTTGATCTGTGAGCGAGGCCAGATACTCCATTCCGTGGAGATGTCGAGGTGCAGAGGTTCGCGAACGTTGTCGAAGTCTTGGGTATGGGCGATAATGCTGCCAAGAACGCTCGAGTCGACCTCCGACGGGTAGAATGTAACTTGTGGAAAGTGTGGAGCGAAGTGGGCTATATGTTGACCCGAACCAGAAGCTATTTCTAGGAACGTTTGATCGGCTCCTGGGTGAATCAGTCTTTTTAGGACTCGCAATATCGGCTCCTTATTGCGATCAGCTGCCGGGTAAATCAACTTTCTCACAGCTGTTGATGCGGGCCTATGGAAATCATTATTCAATACTTTAAGAGAATCAAGAAGTTATAATATTCTACCTAAATCTGAACCTTATAATATAAATATTGACTTTACATTCAAGAAATTCAGCCGTTATGATATAATTTATGAGCAAATCATTGAAATTCATGTTTCAGTAAAAATCATTAATTTATTTGCAGTACATGATCCCCTTGCAAAGAAGAAATAAAGAGATCACAATCACGGAAAAAATATTTAAGCCTTCCATGAATCGATCAATCTTATACTCATTATTTTTGTTTTTGTTTACCTGTGATGTGCGGCTGCATGAATAGTATTGATCATCGTGACCTGAAATATTCGATAGTTCACGTTAATCAGGTCTGGGAAAATGATTAAAATTAACATATAGATAAAAATTTGATTTATTACTGTGGATTCATCACGGATTACAGTAAATTAATCTATATCATAATCTTTTTGTCGCTCATGTCCCATTCCATTCATCTATTTACAAAAGAACCACATTCATTCACTCTCACTACCGAACCTCTCTCCCCCCCTGTTCTTTTTCTCATTATGTTTCTTAGACTTTGCAGTGGAGGCTAAGTAAACTGAGTGTCCGGTCTTCTTTAAATGATCAAATAACTTATTCTTGCTGGGGAATTCTGCTTTGCACATCACACAAAAGTGCTCAACATCTGGGATATCCAACGATTTCCCCTCCCTTTTGCCCCGCTGCGATTTCGATTTAACTTCCGGCTGCTTCTGAGCTTTCCGCAATTCCGCGGCCTTCTTCCCTTTCGCTTTCACGGTAACAGGAGTCGAGTTCACCTCCTGAAAATTTGACTCGGCATTCTCCGGCGATTTTATGTCATCATCGACATCTTCATCGACTCTCTCTTTCCTCTTCTTCAGTAATTCCTCTCTATTCTGCCTTTTTTTCCTCTGCTTCTTGGATAATCCAACATCAACATCGAATTCTTCATCACTATCGTTGAGAACCGCACTCCTTACAGTCTTTCCTTTCTTCTTCTTCTTTTTCCTGGATACAATCGTTTCTTCCTCATCTTCTTGATCTGATATCAACTCCCCCTCAGACGCAAGTCGATCATCTTCATCGTCTTCTCGCTCTTCACTCCCTGGAAATATGTATCCAGTGGTGTCCATCTGAGGTTCAGCAACAGCATATGCCTTCCCCTTATTTTTCTGCTCCCGTGCTCTACTCAATCCCCTGTCAGAATCTTCATCATCATCATCTGATATCAACTCCCCCTCCGATGCTTCGTCATTGTCCTCCTTCGGCGTTACAGGATTGAGCAAGAAATCGGGCATTTCCGGGCCAGTAGCCAGCTTCCCTCCTTCCACCTTCAAATCACCCCCTTCAGCATCTGGCTCAGAACCAGGGTTCTTCTCCTCATCGCTATAACAAAAGTTCTCGTCATCTTCGACCATTGCACTCTTCATCGCAACAACATTCTCCCTATGTTTCTTCGAGTTTTCGTGATTGCTGAACGCCTTCTGGGTCTTGAAGATCTTGTTGCAGGCGACGCAGTAGAGGGCATTAGAGTCCACAATGTCCTCCTCATCATCGTCATCCGCGGAGAGTTCCTCTCCGAACTCGGCAGCAAGATTAGCCTCGATGTGCTTCAGCTCCGACTCGATATTCGAGAACTTCGACCAGTCCGAGATCTTGTGGTCCTTCAGCGCTTTTTGCCTCTCGAGAAGCTGCTGCCTCTGACGCTCTTTGGCCTTCTTCGCATTCTCCAGCGCTTTCTCTGCCAACCTCTGCGCATGCGCCTGAACGCGTTTGTCGCGTTTCCTGATGAACGCCACGAGATTTCGCACTTGTTCATTTCTCTCGCGTTTCGCTTTGTCGCGAACTTTTTTGTTTTCCTTTTCAACGAGACGGAGGACTCGTCTATTTGGTGTCTCGCGGATGTCATATGGGTCCAGCCATGCGAAAGATCTTTTGGTCGTGTAGCTCTGCCAATAGGCGTAAAAGGGGTGTACCACTTGGTCGTAAGAGCTGTTGGAGTCCCCGAAGCCCGGGATCTCTTCGTCTGACTCTCCCTCTTTCGCGAATTCAGCGTCTTCAGCTGCCAGGGTCTCGAAGACGTGGCGGTAGGTTGTGTAAAATCCCTTCTCGTCGTCACTGTAGCCCTTGAAGCAACTCGGGGAGAAGTACTGGAAGAGGTCTATCGACTCGTCCTTGTAGTTTTCGCCGATGCCTCCTTTCAAAATGGCTTCTCTGTGGTTGTCGTACCATGCCCGCTCGTGGGGATCAGAGAGGACTTCGTACGCTTGTTGCACCAGCTGGAATTGCTCCTTCGCTTCGTCCGGGGTGTTGAGGTTTTTGTCGGGATGCCATTTTAGTGCCAACTTGCGGTAGGACTTCTTTAGGTCGTCTTCGCTGGCATCTCGGGGAACTCCGAGAACTTCGTAGTAACATTTCATCGTGGCGGCGGAGGGCTAGTGGAATATATTTATCGGGTTTACTTCGACTTTCAGGTACGGGAGGTATTTTATTCTAATCCAACTGCACAGCCTGATATTTTTTTTATCGCGAAATTCAGCCATGACCAGTCATGTATTCGAAGAGCTCATGATTCAGGCAAAGTTTGAAAAGAGTAAACAATTTTTGATATCTTCAAAAATGTTGGTACAGCAAAATTGTGGTAACTTTGTTCTTAGAGCGAACTGAGAGCCCGAAAAATAATCTTTCTAAAACTGATTTTGTTGCCTGATTTTTTGAGCCTATAAATAAAGTATCACTCATTGTCAGGAATTTCTTTGTAAATTCCAATTGTCGTGATGAACAGCTGAACTGTTTTTCAAACACAATATAATTTTTTAAAACTCCTAATGACATGAGTGACTGATGGGTGAATTTCCAGAAATAATACCATTACATTTTTGTCATTATTTCTCCCCCAATGTTTACACGAGATCCCACAATAATTACACATAAAAATTGAGACATCAACAAATTTAACTACGACTTCGTCAGCTCAATTTCGTTCCATTTTTTTTAGCAAATATTCAGTCATTGAATGCTCCAAAATTGATAACTACATCGTTTCAACGCATTATTCTTTCTTCCTATTTCCAATCATACACACATTTCGAAATAAACCAACCAATTAACAAAAACTAACAAGACTAACCATAATAAACTCAGTCTCTGCAAAATATAATTCTAGGTTAGGATTGACTACTTCAGATGACAACAGACGAAAGTCTCGAAAAGTTCACTAACAATAGCTCTCAGAGTGTCACTACCAAACCAATTTGTTAATTCTTATCAATTATTTCGTATAACGAAGAGAAAAAATGAATTCTTTTGCTTACTCAATTTATTTATAAATAAATAAACTCGTGCTTACCCTGACATGTAACCCGGGGTCTTCACTCAGACTCGATTGAACTGTCGACAACGTGGATTGCCTATTTATCTTAGCCCGCACTTGAGAACGAATTCTAGAAAATTATGCCGAATTTGATAGAAAATACTATTGGATTTTCGTTTAACCCTATCTATGAATGTTGAGTTGATATTTTTCAAACATTTTATAAAAAACATCCACGGGATTAATTTTTTTACACAATTTATTTTGTTTGAATATTTTTGTAGATATTCTGGGGCACCAATTTCAATTTTCTTAATGTCGCTCTTGCTCCCCTAAAAGAATATCAATATCAATATAAACGAAAAGGATATAATAATTCAACTGAAATTTTCTACATAGTACTTTCTATTCCACATTTTCTGTTAAAAAATTACGCAGTCAAGCTCTGAAATTTTTTAATAACTCCAAAGTCCATAAGACTATGAATCAAAATCCAGCACAAAGCCAATAGAACCTTCGAAATTTTCAGTAAAGCAAGACCTAAATGAGTATTTTAATGAAGTAGAGAATGTATTGAAAAGTTGATGACATCTCGGAGCAAGAAAAAAATTCAAATGGAATTCCCCGAAAGTGTATGTCACGAGTATGCGCCCGAGATGTGCGCAGAATTTCTTGTAAACAGCTGATTGTCCACTCAATTCCAAAATGGCTCCGACAGTGCTCTCGTAGGTGATTCTCCTGTGTTTTTCGACACATTTCAGCCACTTTCGTGGATTCAATCGCTTGCCGTCGTCAATCATTCTTTCTGGTGAGTAATTTCATGGACAATACCTCCATTTGTGACGCTCATTCCAATTAAACTCGCCAATAATGAGCAATAATCGAGGGGATGACGACAAGTGTGGGATTGACAGTGACGTCTCGCGTGATTTACCAGACGCTGCGGTAACTTCATCATTGAATTTCTCTCAATTACCTGCACCATCACATGATTCAGAACGTCTAGAACTTTATTAACGAATTTTTCTGAATATCTTTGTCGCAATCGATTTTTTTTTATCATCGGAGGGAATAGACTACGACGGGTGCAGTTGTCGATGACGTTTCGACAATGCCAGGCGGTGGATCAACGGTGCTCGCGTTTTGAGTATCGTCATACGCTCTGCGGAATAAACAAAGACTTACCGGGAATGTTTTTTTTTTATTGCGCCCCTGAAGATTTTCATTACTGATACGAGATAGCACTTCCAATGAGAGCACTTCCTCGATCGTTATTCTCTGACGATATGATCTTCGGAATTTCGGTTCCCAATTTCGAAATATTCAGAAATTATCAGACGATATTGGAGAATGTGAATACATGACCTGATTATTTCGGAAAATCCGTGAACCATATTCTATGAGAAAAATCGATGAGATTTCTCTCTAAAATTTAGTCAATTCAAATTCTTTTTGTGAGAAATCACTCACTCAAATTTTCAATTTAAATGAAAAAAATTGAAATACAAGTGCCATTGTAAATGATTTTTTTTAATCAAAAAAGATAGAAAAATAGAGCATAAAACTAAGAAAATGCCCAACGTTTTTAGCTCACAATTTTTTGAAAAAAAATTTCGATACTTTCGGTGAATTTAATTTATCATTAATTTATACTGAAATAATATTTTGCGAATTATTTAAAAACAAGTAATATTATTTTCATATTCTCCTTTGTTCCATCATTCAATAAAAATGAATCCAACAATTGTACATCGGGAATATTGCGAATTTCGATAATTATTTCTCGATTCACTCGGGCCAAAATCAGCTTCTGTCCTTCGCTGAAGTTACTGCCGAGTCCATCCAGTGATATCGACAGATCAAAGTTTCTAATTTTACATTGCAAATGTTTAGTGTAAAATTCATCCTCTTAAACGAGTTTTCTGGTGTCTAATAATAGCCTAATCGCGCGCAACCTTGAGACCTGATAGAATGCTAATTACTTCCAATTCACGTGAATAGAGAGATCGCGAGTAATTTCAGTGATAATCACTTTCAGGTTGACTCAAAATGACGGCAGGCCCGAGTCTTGTAGTGCCGATAGTCCTCTGGGGCCGGATAGCGCCGACTCACTGCATATCATGTATTTATTTATCGAGGGATCAGAAGACACTCGTCACTGGATGCTACGATGGACAGATTTGTCTGTGGCAGGTCAACCCAGATACGCTAAAGGTAATATCCCCTTCTCTCGGAAATAAATAAATAAATGAAATAAAGTAAATTCAATTACGACTGAAATGTAGAGGAATGCTATCATAACTAATGGACAAATTAATTGGAAAAAACATGAATATTCTACATTTCAGTCTAATTATTCAACTAACTGGGGGAATTTTCGATTGGCTGGATGATCGATCCTCCTAGGTACTTCAAAATGGCACTCAATTTTATTCTCAAATTTTGTTTCTTTGACTTTAGATGACACCGAGATGTCTGCTGGTTGGACACACAGCCCCAATAATGTGTCTAAGTCGTGCCAGTGTCATTATGGAGCAGAATTACATCGTGAGCAGCAGCGAGAGTGGTGAGATGTGCACCTGGGACTTGGTAGATGGAAAGTGTCGAGAAGCTGTTAAATTAAACAATATCCACACTCAGATGCTTCCTTACGTGTCTGCTGGGGGAGAGGACGTCAGGTTATTTTGCTCTGGGTAAGGATTTCAATTTTTTTTATTCGTATTTTTCATGTTTCCCTGAATTATTGAATTTCTATTAGTATTTTCCCTACACCATGCCTTATCATAAATCGATGATTTGATTTTCTTACATTCGATAAAACAACAAAATTGTTTAGTAAATCAACCAAGAAATTGCGATAAAAAATCCAACGTAACGTTAAAGTCAGTGCAACCATTATGCGACTTTAATTAATTGCACGGAGAAAAACGGTAATAGTATGTTATAGCGCATCTTCACTAACATTGTTCAAATGAATAGCCGATGGTATAATAGAGTTGGTATGTGATGGGATGGGAAATAACATTTCTGGTGGGGGAACACTGGTTGCTTTAAATGAATTGAAAAAAATCAAGACATAATGAATTAAAATTCAGTATGCTTGGGCAGACCACTCCTTCCCTACTGAAGGTGTATAAATTTTAAAAATTTAAAAACTAAATAAATTCAAATCAACGTGCGGAAAGGTACATCAAACCTCTCCAGCGCTTAGCATCACCCAGGGTTCGCGACGAGGACGCGGCGGGAATGAACCCCAAACAGTGCACTATGGTGCTCAAAGGTGTTCATCTCCCACCCACCTAACTTTTCACCTAATTAAGTCCGCCTTGATTTTATTGCGGATTATACTTGGTTTAGGTACTAAGTGGCGAATCTATTCGGTTTTAATTGAAAACTGGTAGGAAGCGTTATAAGTGCCAATTACCAGAAAAACTTACAATTAATCTTATTCAATTTTCATCTTTCCTCTCTCCTCAGGTATTATCCTGAAGTACTAGTGATGGATCCATTCAGTCTGGAAGTGCTTTTCACCCTGAGTTCGCGTGTAAATCCAGATTGGATAAGCGCATTGCACGTGCTGCGGCCGGCCCAACGGAAAGGTCGGTTCTACGTGCACACAAGTTAGTTACACTTCATCACACCTACGCTTTTATCCTCAATCAGTGATCTCTCTCTCTCTCCTTTATTAATTTTTTTATTTGTCGAGTATCAAATGTTAATCAATTATTACTCTTCCTTCTCGGAGCGAAGATAAATAATCGAATAATTGTTCTTGATAATGTCCATTGGGATTTATTTTTTTTACTAACAAAGAGGGAAAATTTTATTTATGAGAGTTAATTAGCTTGGGGAAACTTCTAACGAGTTTCTTGAGGGGAAAACAATCTCTCAGTCAGTTAATGAAAATTATAATGTTCCAGCATGTACATACGTTTCAAAGAGTTAAAGGGCTGGCTCGATGAGAGCTGATAACTCAGACTCTTTATCGAAAATTCTTTAGGTTTCAATCATTCGTCATTGTCCCACTGGAGATATTTATTTTAATATTTTTTTACACTTCATAATCGATTATTTTCGATTAACAAGTCTGTATATATATTTCTACTACCTTATCATTATCTCTCATTAATCATTAACCTTTTTCACATTAAATCATCTTCCCAAAGCCATTTATCTCATAATTATATAAGCAATACGATACACGTCGTAAGTATACACAGAACAGAGTATTTGATAATTAATTAATGCGAATGTTGTTATTTTTTTTGATGATTGCAAAAAGCATGCGCAATGTTCGGGGCATTTTTATTTTATTTTTATTCTCATCCCTTAACTACTTATCTTTCATTCAGGAGAGGATAGGATGGAGTGGCGAGGCGTGAGGAATAGGCCATAACAAAATATGTCTCTGGTTTTAATACTAAATGCACCCAAAACATGTTACCTGATTCCTATTTACCACTCCATTCTTAATTTCACGTTATATGCTTGACTCAATTAAATTTGAACTAACGATACGATTCAATTCCTTGAATTACAATTAAAATTAATCTCTCTTGGATATAATAGTCTGCATGCAGTAAACTGAACAATAAAGATCAGAATATTCTTCTCAACTAATGGCCACTTGCATCTTAATCGCTTAATGAAATCGATCGGGTATTAATTGTTGTGGAGCATGTGCTTGTCCTCGGGAAGACGACAATTTCATGAATTGGATGAGGACTCGGGCATGCGGAGGGATTTGTGTTTCAGTTTCGAGAGGAATTTTGGACCATAAAAAATTAGAAATAATGTAGCTTTGTTTGTATTGTTCGAGAATCCAACTGAAATGTCATGCGACAGTTAACTCAATTTTTTTAAAGATGACGTGGTACTTGCCCTCACCACCACTGGAACAGTCAAAGTGTGGACTCTATTGGGTCATGAGAATCGTAATAGTGAGCCACTGTATGAGCATGAGAGCAAGCAGATCAGGTGCCTCAATGCTCTCGCTATGACTTGCTGTCCTTACAACCAGAGGACTGTTCTCATTGTTTGTTCAAAATACTGGCAGGTAATTCCCCCATACAAATGAACAATTTCGATTTTGCCAATTGGAAATCATTGTTTCCCGTCCAGTGAAGAGAGTCTGAATGAGGTATTGCCCGACAAATACCTCTTCCCGTGATTCATTCATTCACTCTCTTGTGAATTGATGGAGATTTTTTAAACTCGTGTTATGGAACAAATGATATCTGTCAACTCGACTGCTGAACAGATTGAAAAAAAATCGCGGTTGACCAATTTGCTGTGAAATGCTATGAATTAATTTCGAACTAATGAGGAAACTTCTTTTATTCTACAAAACTACTGATTTACAGATTTTAAAAACTTTAATATGCCCCAGAAATATTCCACTCTGCCCTTACCTCCCCTGATATGTGGAATTTTCTTGGACAAGAAACGTGAATACTATCTTAAATCAATTGTATAATGTTTTTTATCCAGATTTTTGACGCTGGAGATTTCTCAGTCCTCTGTTCAGTGACTGCACGACCTGGTGAACGGTGGATGGCTGGTGATTTCCTGGCGGCTGACAGAGTCATCGTATGGAGTGACGAGGGACATGGATATCTGTACAAATTACCTTCAAAGTTCGTACCTCAATTCACATTTTTCCTAAATTTTTCACGTAATAATTGAGTTAATCCCATATACATTTTTCTAATCCCGTATCCCAAGTTGAATTTTAAAAATCCGACCTTTGTCATGAATTTTCAAGTCAGATTTTGATTTTTCATATTATTTTCTCATTTTCTCGTTAAATTTCTGATTACTGATTTTTCTTTTTTTTCCTCCATTGGTTGTAGGGCTCTGGTACAGCTCGAAAGGTAGATTATATTGCACGTCGAAATTGCATTATTAACTGAATTAAACAGAATAGATTTGCAAAAGTAAAAGGAAAATATGCAAAATTTAATAATAATCATTAACGCGCTGCTATTTTATACTTGAATAATTACCATGAAACATGTAGATTAATCTAGGCGATATTTAATAATACATTTACAACTCTAGTATTGATGTTGGGGTGTTGAATAGCAACGAATGCAGATTAAATTGTTTTAAAGCTCACTTTAATCAAATGAAATTGCGGCTGCTCGATGAAAACACCTGCTGGCAATGCACATATTAATTCTTTTGTTGTCATTTCATTCGTTTCTGATCATTCATACAATCACAATAAAATTTTGTATAGTACGTGCAAATATCAAATTTTACAACTTTTGCATGACATTTCGTCGGAAGAAAAGA
>JAPYZM010002814.1:0-12738 GCA_030522845.1 Psyttalia concolor
TTAATCATTTCGGAACAGTAATTAGAATTCTTTCAGTACTTTTGTCTTCACAACATTGAAGATTACTCAACGTAAAAACCACAGTTCCTTGTACAATGAACCAATCATTATATTACGACCTCATATCGACGATTGAAATAACTATGTTATAACAATTAATTGAATCATCAGTCTCCCTCAATATTTAACGCAAAAATCATCATTTGTTTTTTTTGGTGAATGTTTGTTATCACCTAACATTACTACCACAATCTCCGGGGGACCTGGTCTATTGTAGCAAGCTGAAGGGCAAGGCTCTCAGCAGGTAACCCCATTACCATTTTTACATATTATAATCTATCTTTGAAACGCCTGTCCTATCGTATCTCTTCTCTTCATTGCTCTCTCACTATTTCATACGGTAACGTCTATTCACACGCAATATCTAGATTTTCAGAATTCCAATGAAAAATATAGTAAAATCACTCATGTTGCTATTGATGCATTTGAACGCCTCAGACACATTTCACAATTGATTAATAAATTATTAATACAATAGTTAAAATATTAAAATAACAAAAAATAAATTATTAAGGTATTTGGAATTGAATTCGGTAAACCCCCAAAACTAAAACCTTATATCCACACTAAACCTAATATCCCCAGCTCCTACATCCATGAGAAATTTTCCGCGAATCGTGTGAATAGCCATTACCATTCCATCTGCCACAAAATGTATATCATTAGAACATTTGAGCGGACTCCATTTAGAATGATTTCCCGGCACCGATAAAAATCATTTTCCACGGAAAAAGGTTTCTTCTACATCTTTTCAATGAATTACATCTCGAATATTGGATTACACTCATTTTTCTATGCACCAGCACGATGTTCCTTCAGATTTTTTTGTTGTTGCTTTCTGGCAGCTTTTTGTGCAAAACCAATATCAAATTCTCTAAACAATTTATCATTCGTTATGATCAAGAGATTATAATAATCAATTATTTTAGGGAAGAGTTCTGAGTTTTAATTGATTGAATTGATTGAATAACTGAGTTTAATTAATATAAAAGCGAGTGTGCTAGCTTTTGTGTGTTTGTGTCTTCCAACAATTGGTGGTCAACTGTTTATGAATGCTCCAAGATAGGTAGAATATCAGCGGAGACATTTGTAAGTCGTGAGACCATGGAGTCGGGAAGGGTATAGGGGGTTTAATTTCTGTTTGTTTGGGTGTGCAGTAGCGTAGCAGACAACACGAACTTCCATCAACAATCGGTTGACAATGATCAGCCATTGTTGTACTGTATTTTGACGCAGCCAGGGGATAAGGTAATTACGAAGCAATCACTAATCTACTGAACTGGGTTTACCACTGATAAAAGAATAATTTTCTTGAAGCCCTTATCGTGTCCTCCCGCAATGCGTCTGGTCACAGTTCAGCGACAAAATAAGACCCTCAAGTACTTACTTCGCGGCGACAGCGAGGGTGTAGTCATTCTCTGGTCAGTGCCAGAGGTATCCACTCAACAGCTACTTCAGATAACTCAAAACGAGAAATTGAACCCACCAACTCTTGCGCCCACGATAAAAACCAGTCTGGAAGCTGCTTGGGAGGACATGAAGCCTCCACCTGTGGGGATTTTAGATCAACTGGACGCTGGAGACAGTCATGGAATCAAGCTGACAGCTTGTATTTACCTTCCACAGCAGAGTAGACTAGTTGTTGGTCGTGAGGATGGAAGTATAATAATCGTTCCAGCAACGCAAACAGTGATGCTCCAACTTCTGCACGGAAATCACCAACAATATGATGACTGGCCACCGCACCAGGTCCTCCTGGGTCACTCGGGTCGTGTGAATTGTCTTCTGTACCCTCATAGTGCAGCTCCTCGTTACGACAAAACCCATCTCGTATCAGGATCCGTTGACTTCGCAGTCTGCCTCTGGGATCTCTACGCTGGCACCCTCATCCACAGATTCTGTGTTCATGCCGGGGAAATAACGCAACTGCTGGTTCCCCCTGACAATTGCAGCCACAGAATCCAGAAGTGTGTGTGCAGTGTCGCCTCTGATCACTCGGTGACTCTTCTGTCTCTGGCCGAACGAAAATGCGTGGTACTTGCCTCGAGACACTTGTTCCCTGTGGTAACCATCAAGTGGAGACCTCTCGATGATTTCATGATCATTGGGTGCTCCGATGGGGCGGTCTACGTGTGGCAGATGGAGACCGGTCATCTGGACAGGGTTCTCCATGGAATTATTGCTGAGGAGGTGCTCTACGCTTGCGATGAAAACACTATCGCAGCATCTGGAGGCTCTGCCGCTGGAGGCGAACTCGGACTGGCTAATCCTGCTGTTCATTTCTTCAGGTTTGAGCATTCTTCAGATCCGCTTTTGGATATTTTTCGGATCAAATAAATACTTGGCATGTTTTTGTGGAGTTTTAGCAGATAATCCGTATTTAATTATCCAGGGGCTTGAGACACAGAAACTTATCGGCCATTCGTCATGCCACCCAGAGGGGCCTCCACCAGCTTCAGCAGCTTCACGGAGGCCACGGAAATGATCACGGTAATCAGATCAAGTCGAAAGGAGCTCCCCTGATGATTCAGGGATTCAGAAGTAATCCCAAAGATCCAGAGAGCCACATAATGTTCTTTGACATTGAAGCATTAATAGGTAAGACCAAATAATATACTCACTGATTCTTACTAGTTGACAGAGATGTCATTATGTCTTGGAGTTAAATGAATCATTCGTCTGGATAATATTTTCATCAACCGATTGAACAAAACAATCAAATTTCATGAACTCTTGCAGTAAAATCATTCGTGTATGGAGTATTTACATCAATGATTCTACGAGAGTAATAGAGCTCTGATCGTAGGATAAATATTTCGCTTACTTGTTGCTCACAATATTTTTACACAGTACAATTATTGAGTGATGAGTATGGTGCCATGTCGCCTGGATCGTTGGAGGCACAGGGTCTGATATCTGCCTCTGAATATCAAAAAGTTGCTGCACTTACCCAGTCAGCAAGTCCCGATGCTCATAAAAAAATTGCAGGTAAGCCTGCATGAATTGAAAAAAAAAACACATGGGAGCTATATGTGTAAAGCATTTTGCAAGGAGACTTCTTGCAAAAAAATTCTGAACGACGAAAATGCTATTTTGAAACTGCTGCATAACTGGTAATCGTGGAACTATGAATCATTACATTATCATGTCCTTCCAGACTTTTTTGGTCGCGTAAAGGACAAGGCGGGAGATATGGAGAGAATTCTTAAGGAGAAAGACCGACACGGTATCGTGATCATCTTCCCATTCATGTCATCAGTTTTATCAGTAATACCTTGCTTCCTTCCCCGATTATGCCATTTTTTTTATTTAACAGGCTTATTATTCAATGTTGTTCTTTATATTAATGTAACGCAGTTATTGCAGGTTCTGTTGATCCAAATGTGCATATAATTTATTTCTATCTCATTTTTCGTTGAAAGTACGCAAAAGAGTTGTAAGCCTCATTATTGAACATTCGTTGATGATTTTTTCCACAAATTCTAGTAGATTTTAGTTACAATTTTCTATTGAATTGTTTCATACATTGTAAATTGCTCAATTGTATCAATCATCTGTATAAAATAACAGAAAACAAACAAATATCAATTTCAAAGCTGCCATTTGAAAGCCCAAACAGATCAATAACTAGGCTTATTATGCTAATAATTTCCTCCACTAAAATCATTTTTTTTCACCAACTCCTCATTCATTGTCATTCATAGAAATCTCAGAGAACCTCCCAAGGATACAATAAAATTCCTTTCACAGGTATTTTGGCAAAAATGAAGGAGGGCGCTGAGAATGTTCACACTAAGTTGCAGGCAAAGGTTGAGAGCGTTGGCCTCAAACCGTCAACGCTAGATGGTAAAGGTCAGCCATCGGGAGAGAAATTCACATTTCTCTCAATCGTCGCATGTGTTGCATTGGAGTTTCATGTCTTATTTTGCTTATTATTTTGTAAATGTTTATCATCGTTCTCATGTCAGCAGATATTCGATGTATTTTTTTCCATCTGTAGAAATAGGACTATAAATTTTTTTTTGCCAATTTTAGAAATGCTTTCGATTCTTCAAGTAATATTTCACATTAATATCGTTCACTTTTTTATTTATTTTTCATGTCAACTGCTTTTGAATCATTGAAATTAAATGACAGGTGTTTAATTTCGATTCGTTTTTATATTTTTTTTTTCAGGCATTTTATGATGTTGACACATATTCATACCCATTAATTTAGCATTTATTAATTTATTGCTGATTTGTTCCATGCATTTTAATACTTTAATGTCCTAGACCATTTGCAGCACCGCTTGATGGAGTCAAGTCACCGTTGATTTATTTTGTTTCCGTTTTATTTATTTTATAGTTTTGCACACTACACGCTCTCATTGCGTCAGTGCACTTTGCCATATGTCGTGGTAGTATTGTCAATTTGCCATTAAAAAATACAATTGGAATAAATTTTCGCAGGTGAAGGTTGGAACAATAGTGAGAATTCTAGAAATCCCTTGAAGAGAAGTGGAACCTTCAGTGAGCCCAATGTCACGATGGAAATCGCCCAAGTATTATTGAGTCTTCTCCACGCCTGGGGCATGGATCCAGATCTTGACAGAGTTTGTGAAGGCAAATTAGGACTTTTGAGACCTATGGTCCCAGTGTCTTTCGGAGTTTTATCCAAAGGAGGTACATTATTTTCATGAAGCTCAATAATCATTCTCTGCTTCTGTTCTGTTATTGTGAACATTTTCAAAGGACGTTCTTAATGAATTGCAATTTTGTTTCTTACGTATGGTCAATTAAATTTAATCAACTTCAGGCTACATGTCTCTCCTCCTGCCAACCTGGCAGACTCACCTGGAGCCAGCAGGTGAACCAGCTACAAAATTGGAGCAGCGTCTCCCCGCAGAGCTTGTCCACCAAGACCGCCTCACCAAAGCATTCACGGCCCGTGCTCACTGGGAGCTCTCCACAACACTCACCAGTAATCATCTCCTCGCAGTGGTCGCCCTCGCCAATACCTTGATGTCCATGAACAACGCCACCTTCGTCCCGGAGCAAGAACGTAATCGAAAGATGCATCGACCTGGAAACCGGGCCGGAGTGAACTGGAACAAAGCGGAGGAGGAGAATGAGGAGATGTTCACAGTTCAGCAGGCCCAGATAAAGCAAGGCTGGAGCCTGCTGGCAACCCTCCACTGCGTTCTTCTTCCCGACAAAGTGTCAGCCATGGGTGGCTCCAAGACCTTCAAACGACTTCAGGTAGAGATGATGGCGAGGAGGTGGCAGCATCAATGCCTGGAGGTTCGCGAGGCAGCACAGGCTCTCTTGCTCGCTGAACTCGGAAGAATGGGGCCTAAGGGAAGGAAGGCCCTGGTGGACAGCTGGTCCCAGTACTTGCCAATGTACAGCACTCAGGAGCCCATAGTCCCCCAGCCTCAGAATCACTCGCCCCCACCGGGAAGTCCCACCCCAGTCGTCGAGACACATCCCGAGGAAGAGGACGAGGAGGAGGAGCTTGTAGAGGAGATTTGCGCAGCCAGAAAACCCTCGAGTGTTGCAGAGCTCAAGAGAAAGCAGACAACAGCTGTTGTTCTACTCGGAGTGATTGGTGCTGAATTTGGACAGGATGTGGCTGCCAACAGCCAGAAACGAGACAACGATCAGAGACGGAAAAGTTCAGTTGTCGAAGGCTTTGGCATTGGCAACAACAACCTCGCGAGATTGACTAGTATGGCCTTAATGCATCTTCTCCACGCCCCATCATCCCCCAAACTTCCACTCCACACTTCTCTAAGGAGAGCAGCTATTGATCTCATTGGTAGGGGGTTCACTGTCTGGGAGCCCTATCTCGATGTCTCTAAGGTCTTGTTGGGCCTTCTGGAGATGTGCTGCGATGCCGATAAACTCGTTCCCAGCATGACGTATGGACTCCCACTTACTCCAGCTGCTGACACTTGCAGAACATCAAGGCATGCTCTGACGCTAATTGCCACTGCTAGACCTGCTGCATTCATTACTACTATGGCGAGAGAAGTGGCCAGATTTAATACACTTCAGCAGAATGCTCAAACACTCAATGTTAATCTCGGAGCGAGTGTTCTTGCCAGAGCTAAACCCGAGATTTTGAGGATTGTGGAGCAGTTAATTGATAAAATGCAGAGCGAAATGAGTGATTTACTGGTTGAGGTAAGTTTTATTTCTGCTCTATTTCTATTTTTATTGATTCTATGAAGTGGAATTCTATAAAGGCAAAATAAGATTATATCATTTTTTGTATTCAATATTATTTTCATAAAATCAACTGCTTCAAAGTTGAAATTACTCAATTATTTCTAGTAATTAACAAATCATAAGTAAATACAATTTGTTTTTATCACTCTTCAATCTATTCCAATTTGGAGTGAATTTCAAGCATCTGTTCAGCTCGCTTCATAAAGTAATCAATGAATTTCGTCGAATTTTCAGGTAATGGATATCATTCTTCACTGTCTCGATCCAGGTCATTTGAAGACAAAACCATTAAACGAGGTATTCCCAGCTGTATGCAGATTCAATCAGGTCATTAATTATAATATAAATTTAATATGTGCTCGGCGTAATTCAGTGCCAAGTAGATGCCATAGTTATTCAATGGTTGTTCATTTTTGTCGATTCAGGTCAGTCATTGCTCTGCGACGAGGAGAATTTCAGTTGGCAGCAGGAATGGACAATTGGCACTGTATGAACTACGTGGCACTGTCAAGTGTCAGACTGTCTCGGCTCATCAAGCACCAGTGACTGCTTGCGCTTTCTCACCAGAGGGAAAATTCTTAGTCAGTTATTCTTGCACGGAAAATAAATTATGCTTCTGGCAGGTAATTCAACCGATTTTTTTCTCCAATGCAGGCTTTCGAATCGTTAATTTTGCATTGTGAAGAGAATTATTTAGAACAAAATGTTTACGCTATATTTTAAAATCTTTTCATAACTCCACCTTTGTTGATTGTATTTCTTCGGATAAAATTATTACTGCATGCTCTTAATCGTAATTGTAAATTTTCAGAGAAACTGATATCAGATCAAAAATTGAATAAACTCAATTTTTTTTTTGTCTAGTTATATTCATCTGTTGAATTATGAATAGTTTTTCAAATTGTGAATGGCGGGCGACGTATTTTATTCTATATTGTCGATGGGTATTCGATTCTTTTTTTAAATATTCACAGGGAGAAGTCTGGAATCTGCAATGGCATAGGAAAATAATTATTTCCTCTCCCGGCTTTTGTAATTCTACCTATGCAGAATGACAGAGTTAACTTTTTGATCTTTCCAAGTTGCAATTACTGGTTTTACTTTCAAAAGTTACAAGTCGTTAGATTTTTTTTCAGACAAACACGAAAAATTTATAATTTGCAAAATCCTTTATCTTTCAGCAAACGAGCAGTGGAATGTTCGGCCTAGGAAATTCCCAGACCCGCTGCGTTAAATCCTATAGTACTGCACCAATAAATGATGTTGCAAGATTGAATCCAATGCGGCTGGCCCGTTTAATCTGGATCAACAATCGCACTGTTACTCTTATGTTGGCTGATGGCTCTGAGACACGTTTCAACGTTTAATAAATTAAATTAAATGGTAATCAACCAGAGGAGAGTAAACATGAAGAGAAATATTCATTATAAAATAATTCTCTCATACAGGAAAAAAATTAATAGAAAAATCAGGGATTTTCTCTAAGAAATTCACTTGAAATTCTATTTGACTTCTATTAAAAACTTCTACATATGCTCCTTATTCTATGAAACTTTTCGTGTGTAAAATTGATCAGTTTTAAATTATGTTTCACATTTTTTAGACTTTTTTCAGCATAAAATGCAAGAAAAAGAACTGGAAATTCATGTTGGAAATATTTTGGAGAAAAATTGTCCGAATAAGTTTTATAGA
Organism: Psyttalia concolor; assembly: GCA_030522845.1. Classification (NCBI taxonomy): domain Eukaryota; kingdom Metazoa; phylum Arthropoda; class Insecta; order Hymenoptera; family Braconidae; genus Psyttalia; species Psyttalia concolor. The sequence goes on from JAPYZM010002814.1 coordinate 7,965, forward strand.
AAAATCAAGATCTATGGATATTTTTTCCTGAAATATAAATAAAAAATGTTGAGGAAAATTATATAATTTTTAATAGAATTTCAACAGTTATTCAATGAAATTTTTTTGTGAATGTGGATTTTTCTATTGTAATTTTTCATACGTTCTCTCAATTCATAGTTCAATTTGTTTTTCTCGTCGAGTGGGCGAATGCAGGATAGCACAGGTAAATTAATAAACTCACTAGTGAATTTTGTTTTATAAATGAGATATTGAAATGCTGAAAGTTAATACCAAATATACACAGTAATGTATATAAAATGTTATGGGCGAAAATTCGCTGGCATCGAGCACACATTACGTGGATTTTAATTATTGAAATTCGGTTAGATTCTTGTTCCACTAATTCAGTTCAGTTCAATTTTTAATTAAGTTTGTTATTTATTTACAGTATATACCACAGGTTGAATAGATTCTACGTTGAATGAAGTGAGTTAATTTGACGAATGAACCATTATCAGTCCAACTGATCCGCCAAATAGTCCTACAAATTAATTATTTAAAGAATCTGGAATGTTATCGATTGAGAGTTTTCATAATGGGACATCTTCGACTCCGTGACCCCTGGGAATAAAAATATTTTTTATGATAACAGAGTCAAGCAAAGATATTGATTTTTTTCATTTACCTTGTCTTTCAACAAAAATTTGGAGTTCCAAAAAGATAATCAGAAACTACTTTGAATTTTCGCCTCAAGTCTCTGGTCTTCAACATAAATAAACAGAAACCATGCAGATAAGGATTTAAAAATCAAATATTCTTTCATTTCATTCAATCGAAGAATCCAAAAAACAACCACTGAAATAATATTTATACGGAGTCAAAGAATAACCTAAACCACCGACAATAAAATGGACTAAAGTTCCCTGTAATATATATAATTATTCTGTTAATATTTAAAGATCGAAAGGCTAATTAATGTCGGTAAAGAGTGATCGCTCCCTCACGTACACCAGCCAGAGTCCTAAAGTACTAGTATTATACCCCACGTGTCTGTGTAAAGAAAAACTAAATTATTGTTATTACGGAGATCGAAAAATGTTATGTGATTATACTTGTCCCGTCACTTCTCGACACTTTCAGTTTCCTATATTATCAGTGGCTCGTTGATTTTGCCATTATTGAACTAATTCTTTCTTCTCTAATTAACGATTCGATTTTTTCGTTAAATATTCAATCATCAATTTTTTTCGGAATTAACAAATTTCTGTTTTGTTTTAATGAAAATATCAACTTTTTCTTCCTCGTTACAAAAAAACCAATAAAAATATTTCTGAGATGAATGAATAATCAACGAAAATATTGACTTTGAATTCCTATGTCATCGTTTCGCTGCTGATTTCATCGGCGTACTTTATGAAACTTCTGATTATTCAGGTAAAAATAGTGTAGATGACGTAGTCAATTAATGATACTCTTTTTTAAGTCATTACTCAGTAAGAAAACTTCGACGAGCCAATGATACAGTCATACTTTATTACGATGTATTTTATATTCAGGCTGAATGAACATTTTTGGTCAATCTGGTTTGGTCAATTAAACAACCACTTAATCTTTAATGTCACAGAATACAACTCCCGGATAATCTCGCGAAATTTCGTCAAGAGCCTCTTCTTCTCCACTTTCAAATGATTAGTGAATTGATGTACAATTGACCGAACTGTGAAAAAAAAACACACACGCTTTTATGCAATTATGCGTTATCATTGTTAATGATGATTGTAATGATGAGACAAATGTATTTAATGTATTGATAATTAAAAGTGTAATGTCAATGGAATATATTATAATATATAAAAACAAATCTGAGGGGGAAAATTATTCATTGTTTTCCTTGAATACAAAAATTGAAGGAATAATTCAAAACAAGTTCAAAAGATTGAAGTAATGTTGATGATTTCAATAATGATTATCTAACAATTATATTAATATTCACACATTTTTTAATCAATGATGGAATGATTTTAAATAGAAATTTTTCATCAATGATTTTTAAAGTCATTGACTTCTGCGACCATTACTTTATTCGAAGATGATGAATTTATAATAGCTCAATGACGAAGAATATTTTATGCGATCTAAATGACCAATATTCAGATAATTATTAATATTTGAAGAATGAAAATTATGGGTAATGAGTCCCTTGACTTAGAAACTTTTGAGATAATTCGTAATTAGCCAGAAAAATCGCATTAATTTGTATTATTCCAATGATTATTGAATAGTTAAAAATACCAATCAATTCTTCGAACAATAAGCGAAGGATTTTAAATTAACATTTTGCATTTATCAATAATTGTTGGAGACATTGACCTTTGTCTTAATTACTTTATTCCTAGATTATGAATTTATAATATCAAAATAATGGAGAAATCAGCAAGTAATAATTGGAGCGATTTAATTGGTCAACATTTAACATATTTTTCAGTTAATGGAGAATCAAATTCTGGAAATTACGGACTCAATTATCATTCAATGATCGAAACCCTTTAATTAGAGTTATTCGCTTGATAGCTAACGAACAGCTTAAATTATGGATTATTATATCAAGTGTTTCATTTTACTTCTATTTACATAATTGAGGAGTTACCTTGCTTGACATTACCAAACTTCAATATGAATAATCCTTAACTAAAAACATTTATCGATAATTCTATCAAAAAATCAAATACTTCCCGATTGTTTTCTCTCTTGAATCAAACTCTATCATAAGCTTGAAAATTCGTAGTCAACTACCTATTGGATTCCATTTTTTTCTGCCTCAGATCCCCTCCGGTTATTCTAACAAATTCAATGATTGTTCCTTTACGTGGATGTTTTTTCAAATATACAAGTATTCTTCCAAGTATATAATTCAGTAAAAAAAAAAGTCTCATGGATCTTCCTCCCGAGGCCTCCGGAATAATAAAGCAATTTTCTATTTCGTTTTCTCAAATGTATTCGATGACAATATTTTAATGCCTTCCATTTCCGTAATTTGTCGAATGAATCCATCTCTTCCGGTGGACTCAGAGGCCATTCCAGCTCAAAAAAAATCCGCCGTTTAGTCACGTTGCGTTTTATACAGTAGCTGTGTTGAAACCACGATCGTTTTCCCCAAAACGTGTTTGAAATTCGTTTAAATCGACTGGTAGTACATGATTTCCTCCGAGACTATTCATTCATCTTCCCTCCCGTCATAAACAATCTTCCGAGATTATTCAAATGCCCCCCATATCTGAAGAGCAGGAGAACCTTTTGAATTTGTGATGATGAGGTGATAGTATTGTTGAGTGTCAGTTGAGTCTCATTGAGCGCACGCTTTTCTGAATGGGAGCTCGTTTTGAGTTATTAATACAATTACTCGAGGCTAAACTGTTGGTTGAGATGTGAGATTGGACGGGAGGTGGCTGAACTCAATTTGTAGAATGGGGCGAGGCTCTTGTTATTTGATACACAACCGACCATTATAAGGTGTGGGCATGTTTGAATTATCATACATATTAGTTTGATTCAGATACCGACCTTGCGATAACGCGAAACTCGATATTCCAACATTGATTTCACTCGGAATAAATAAGTGAATGATTCAGGATTGGAGCAGCCAAAGGAGATGAGACTTGCTTTCGTACAGAGGGAATTTTTGATGGATAACTTCAGTTTGAGGAGGGTCCCTGGTAGGAGATAACAAGCAAGCTTTTCCGAGTGCCCAAAGTAAAATTTGCATTTTTTAAAATAACATTAGTTTATCATTCAACGAATTTTCAAAAAATTACCAGTATTTTCTATTCGATTTGATCTCGCGGGATTTTGAAGAGACCAAAATATCTCTATACTTCGGTTATTTCTGAACCAGAATCATTAAGTACAGTCGTTCGATTCCACTTCATCATTTTCATCCACTAAATGATTTTGCTGTCACTCCAGTTCGATAAAGACTTGTCATTTAAAGCAAATGATTTTTTAATAAAAAAACACTTGAATTGAACCAATTTAATGGATGCCGATATCGTGGGTTCATTATCGTGGATTAGTTCAACCCCATCGATTATGATTGAATTATTTAAATGAATAGAGTGGAACGATTCAATCGCTCTTCAGTCATCTTTGCTATTCCGCGAAATTGGATTGAATGTTCTCTCTTATGAAGATTCACATCCATGGAGGATTTCATATATAATTAATTTCAAATCGATAATAACCAATTATTGCTTCAAATCGAGGCAATACGTCTTCATGTAACAAATCCGAAAATGATTCCACAATTAATTATTATTTTATATTATTTCAAAATAAAAATTTAAGGATTTTGATTTTTCAAAAAATATATTAAAAAAGCCCAGAAAATGAGAGTTATCTGACGTTATTAATTTAAAAAATGAATTAATGTTTTCGTTGCTCTAGCGAAAACTTCCATAAAGGTAAGTAAATAATATACACTTCTATTTCCGATGTAGAAAAACTCTATCTTAAATCTAAATTACACTTTTGATGAGGAAAAAAAATTTGAGATATTTTATCGGTACACGGAGAGAAAAATTCTATAAAAATTCTGTGTCAGTTCAGTAATCTGGGAGTAAAAACAATATTCCGTAAAAATTACGGAACAGTGACGTACTTTTTTATAGAACTTTTCGTATTTTTTTTTGGACTTGTCCTGTAAAAAAGTACGGGACTGTTCCGTAATTTTTACGGAATATTGTTTTGACTCCCAGATTACGGAACTAACACGTAATTTTTATTGAATTTTTTTCTC
>JAPYZM010002815.1:0-13068 GCA_030522845.1 Psyttalia concolor
GGGAGGAGAATGGAGAGGGGACGAGGTTTTTGTAATGTCTGGGAACAGGTGCTGTTGTCTCACGGGATGACACCAGTTCCTGGACCTCATTCGTATAGAACACGGGGAAGAAAGTTAGGGAAATTACCGCTCCGTTTGGTAATCCTGTTGTTGGCTTGGACGGCCGGGGAAAATTAATGTACCAATCAGTTAAATTCCCGTACCGAAAAAGTTATCGCCGGACATGTATAGCGATTACATGTCGATATATGAGGCATACAGTCCGCAGACAATGCATTATTCGAGATATCTTTTGGATATTTCTGTGCGGATATATATTATCGAATACGGTGAATATATATGTCTGTGCGGATATATATTATCGAATACGGTGAATATATATGAAGAATATAAGTGGGAGATATTTTAGATGTAATTCCGACAAAATCAGTATTTTTCGGTTACGATTTTTGGGGCACAGGCTTTTCCAGGGAGATTTGTTGACCGGTTGGAAAGAGATATCTAGCCAAGCGACAAATATTAGCCGATTAAGAGGGAAAATTCGTTGGCTACTGAATATCAATTATCCAGATGTATGTAGAATTTTGGGCCGACTGATTAGTCAAAGTTAGATAATTTTTTTGTGGAAAATTCTGGAACTGGGAGGCAATCGGAGGTTTATCGTGCGATTGGGTAATTTTTTTAGCGATACACAACATAATTGCCAAATGAAATGGTAATTTTTACTGAAATATTACGTTCCGGGTTGTATGCCGACCTTTTTCCTCTCACATTCCACGATCACAAATAATCGTAATCTTCAGCTTCTAGAATATTATGATTTAGTTACTAGTTAAAAATTTGTACAAAATTGGTTTTAGTTAAATGCAATTATTGAAAATGTATTTTATAATTTCGAAGTACTTATTGAGATCTGAACCTGTACACAGGTATTACTATTTTTCAATAAGCAATGGAAATTTTCTGTCGAGTCATTATCATTACAGAATTTTAATCATTACATATTATCACAGAATTTCTAAATTTACAGACATAACACGTAATGCGCATGTCACGCATGGCCCCTCAGCTTTAGCGCGTTCATATAGGGCATTGCGAAGTTATTCAAGAGTGGCTTGTTTTGTAACTAGACACATGAAGTTATTGATTTAAAAATTTAGAAGGTTCCTACCTAAAAATTCTCAGATTTTTATAACATTTTTGAACCTACGAAATTTATTTATTACTTTTTCTATACCTGAAGACCAGTGTCTACTTCAAATTCAATTATGTCCTACAGAAATTTTCTAACGTGCTTCAAATTTGGACTTCATATTTTAAAACAAACTATTCCATATTTGTTTTCTTAATTGAAGCATTCTTAAATAATTGACCAATCAGCCAGAATCAAATCTAATTTTTCCTACACTTAGAGAAATATTTAATAAGAATTACCAGCAAAAGCATTACATTTCGAAACGTCATCCGAGAGGGAACTAAAATTCTATAAAAATTACATAATAAATAAAAATTGTATTGTTTTTCGTAAAAATCACTCATCCGTCCGAGGCTTCAGGGCTAACCATGAGTCACATTGGGGGCGACCTTCGACAAGTTCTTTAATTTTTCTGGAGCGTTCCGTAAAAATTCATAAACATCCAAGAATTTTCATGTTCTAGGGCACTCCTGAAATTTCTCTTAGATTTTACACTTTCCAGAAAAATGACGTAAATTTTATATTTATGTTTCGATGACAGACTGGAAAATTGACAAAATATTACGGATTAACTCTGTGCAATTCCTATAGAAATTGGCTGAAAACCATGCACGCCAGCAAATTACGAGAAATGTTTCGTTATTTTTATTGAATATTTCTCTCCATGTAGAATTTTTTTCATGCGAAATCGATAAAAAATGATTTTTTCTTTCCGAGCAGTATTTTCAACAGGAACGAATCCCCGACTTTTGTGAATAAAAAAAAACAATCCACATACGGGTATCTTTAATTTTCATTTTCACATAGAAAACGAGGCAAAGTCAACTCTCAAGGGAGGAGGCCCGAGTGGGAGACGTCGATTTTTGTAATGTCTGTGCACAGGTGTCGTTCTCTCACGGAGTACCTCCACCACCCCCTGGACCTCACACGTATCACGGAAAAATTTTCATTCTCACGTTACTCAGACTAGCAATGTATATGGCTACATACCCCCTATTCTAGTGGGTTTTCCCGACTATCCCCCAAGTTTTGTCAATAATTTTCTCCGAGAATAATGTGTCCGCCTGAGTAAAGTTACGAAGGCCACATGAACACGGCGCGTCTCACAGGCGCGCCAGAGATAAATTTATTATGCAAATTGTTTTCTGTAGGAAAACTCGCAACACCCATACCTCCCGGAGTCCAACACCAACTCATTCCCTTTGGATTCGAGGGAAAAAAAACTGAGGAACTCACGTTTACGAATTTTCTTTTATGTAATCAGTGAAGAGAAACAATGGGATATATGTTTTATTTCATTTTCTTTTTGGAGAATAACATCGTGAGAAGAATTGTTTTCATCGTGTTTATGAGAAATAAAAAAGGGAGGAATGTGGTGGTAAGAATCTGATAGGCGAGACGGGTGAGGGAAATCTAGCTGAAGGTGGAATACACCGTAAAATCACTCTGTATCGTGGCAATCCGCAGAGGGTAAATGAAGGAGACGGTATAGCAAGCGCGAGCCTCTGGGATTTTGTCAAGATAAATGTAAGGGTTTCGGCGATATCAATGAATGCTGGAAAATTCAAACTTACAACGATTACCATTTTTTTTTACAAAGAATCCGAAATCTTACGGACAAAACCCATCGAAAAAATCAATTCTAAGTTGCGATCTAGGGACCTTTCAAATTGAGACTATCAATTTTAAATCAAGCTCTGAAAAATCCAGGTTAAAAATCGTTCGAACGCCGCTATCCAGCATTTTTCACACCTTACGATAGGAAAATTTCCTTCCCGCAGTAAAAAAACTTTGTGAAGAATACTTATCATATTTGTTAAGAGAATTTATTTTAATTGAATGTTAATCTAGGATATAAATTTCCGAATTATCACCTGGCAATAGTTAATTTATCTCAGTTCGCGATATTAATAATATTCTTTTTTCCAAAACCATAAAATTATAATATGCAAGTCCGTTGTAAAAATTACAATCTAAAATATTACATCCATCATGGTAATATTAATTGCTTGTTCAGGGCTGGGAACGGAATTACAAATGATAAGGAAACAATAAAGTGACCGGTCAAGTCCGATGTTCGGAAGCAGGAGACCGAGGTCGCATGCGTGATATGAGCACGCATTGCTCATTGACTCAGTAGCGACACATTTTGTCGATATCTCCAATTATTCCAGAATTTCCGAGACTGACGCGATCCATTACAAATTCCGTAGATTCGATCAATCGATAATAATCGTTCATCCCTCGATACAGACAATCTAATGGCCTTCGTTGGTTTTTTTTCGCTCAACATTTGAGTCGCACATCACCGTGACGGGATAATGCATTAAATTTCTGGATATGCTGGGCTTTACATCAACTGAATTCTCGTTCCAGGGGTTGGGTAGAATGCGGAGATAGCGGGCACTGCTCGAAGGCTACGGGACTCACCCCCTCCTTGTTTTCCACATTTTCGTTGTATTGAGTGCACAGGGGGAGGGCTAAAGAGGTTGGGGGATTGTTGATGAGAGAGAAGGAGAGACTTGATGAGGAGGATAAGAAGGAGGGAGCATATTGCTCCCGAGTAATCCTACTTGATCGCGGTTTTCGGCCTCCCTTTCTCTGTGTGGACAAAAAAAAACACGTGGTGTCCCTTATAACCTCATGTTGGTAAATTTTCTTCGGGGGAAATTTTTTTTAGGCATTTGTGGGGATAAGGGAGTCTCGTGGAAGCAACGGCGAGGGTTGCCAGGCAAGGATTACCTTCGGGGTGGACGGGGGTCGCATAACCGTGAAGATGGACGGAGTCTTTAAATACCCCCGGGATATCCTCATACGTGGCCTGCCGACGAAGAAGTATAATTTCACTTGATGGGGTGGGCTTCACGCTCGAAGAGAAGATTGGTCGAGCCAGAAGATATTTTTCTGAATGACGAAACCATGTTTGTCGGGGAATTCGGCGTCGCATTGAGTGGTAAAAATGCCACTTTTCGGAAAACATTATTGAAAATTCCTTCCATTTTCACTAGAATTTCCATCGAAATTTACTATTCGTTGCCAAGACAATAGGATCAAATTTTGTTTAGATCACCACAATTTCCAATTTCTTGAATTTTTTAAGTTAAACATGAATTTTTTCTTAAGCACAAATGCTTTTATGATTTTTTGTGAATTTATTAATCGTAAATGCGCAGTTTAGAGTATTTTTCCGTTTACACTCTTCGAGTACGAATTTGATTCACATTCTAGCGGAACTGTAATGCTATAAAAATTCCAGTCGAGTTATAAATTCCATAGAAATTTTCCTTCGAGTTGATGTGAAGAAGCATTGTCATTTGCATGTCAACAACGAAACTGAATTTTTTAAGTTGATGTTTAACTCTGAGTTCTCTTTCAGAAGTTAATTATCTTATTTTTCTGAATCGTCGTCGTAATTCCCAACATAAAGCTATGATTAAGCTTATTCGGTAATGAATTTCCCGAATGTCAGTCTAAATCTCCAAGAATTTAGCCCGAGCATTTCGAGAGGGGCCAAGTACTCAAGACTACAAGATAAGCTCGCTCGATTAGTCGATTTAATGAAATAATTTTCTTTGATCGTACCTAACGTATCCCTGCGTAATAGTGAAATTCCCCATCTCTCACATCTCTTTCCTCGAAATTCTCAAAGTGAAGTACCACTCAAACCCGAACATTTTAATTGTCCAATTTTCAATGGAAACCTTAATCCAGTTGTTTCCAGCTGGCCAGCGGTCAAAGTCCGGCCAGCCCCGGCCCCAGCCCCGGAGATTGTGGGGTTGGAAAAATTCCGAACACTGAGCTTAATGAGTATAAAAAGGACGGCGGAAAAAATGCAAACCTTTAAGAAATTTAACACGCTCGATACCCGAGGCGATACGCGCCCTTTGATTGCGGCTGGACTCGACTCTGTTTTTTCCCTTCTTTATCTCGCCTCATTTTTTTTTCTTCTCTCAATCCCCGTCCCCTCCTCCACTGCTCACGGAGAGGCCTCCAGCGAGGTTCGTTATGATCGATAAATTTAATATGGCCACCGTCACACTCCCCGAAGAAAGAGAAAAAATACCGCCCTTATCGCGTAGGGCTGGCTTGGGTCCAGCTTTCACCTCTGCCTCTCACCCTCATAACGCGAAGAATAAACCCGAAGATGGTCTCTCGCACATGAAGAGAAAGGAAAATTTAAAGGCATTCACTTTAGCCTCTTCTGTCAAATCATTTTTTCTCTGAAGGAAAAATTAATTTCCAGAGAGCTTTTTTTATTTTTAGCAGTATCACTGATTTTTACGATGAAATTCTTATAGTCGTACACTTGTCGTCCGTTTTTTTTTCACGTTTCAACTTTACTGACGGTTTGAGAAATTTTGAATATCTATGAAACATTTTGGACTCTAACAAATTGAGGAAATTAATCGATTTGAGGTCAAATATCCGAAGCAAATTTTAGAAATTGTAGCAATTTTGAGCAATATGTTGTGAATTTTTTTATGCTTAGTTTCGTTAAATTGTCTGCGAAATTGAGAATCTTTTCTTTTCGAAAAGTGGAGATAGATTTCTAAACAAATTGGGTACATCAAATCAGAAAATCTCTTCTCGACAATTAAATGAAACAATAAAATATCATCGAATGAACCCAATTTTCCGTTCAGCAAAAAAAAATTATGCGCCTTACCTCAGAAAAGCGGCAAAATATCAGAAAAAGATCCGTTATTGCCCATTAAAATGTCTCCAGAAAACTTTTCAAGTGGCGCACGGAGTATATCCCTGGAAAAAAAAATCCCCCGACGCGACACAGAAGTGGAATAGATAGTCAGTGCCTCCTAGCTGTAATGGAACGTTTCAATAACCACAGGGCAATGAGAAGGGAAAAAAAATGAATACTCGGGTGGCAGAGGGTGGGTTATTATACCCAATGAAAAAAAGTGCGTCAGTAAGCGCCCCATTGGTCGCGCTTCGAGAAAAAAATCCGAGACCCTGAAGAAGGGAAAATAAAAACCAGTGAAAAAAAACTCATGAGAGAATAACAAAAGAACTAAAGGAAAAAAACCAAACGAGTGGAGAAATACAAAGTATAGAAGAGAGCCTGGGAGTGAGAGGACATTGGGTGGCACATAATGCGCGCGAATATTGTTATGGGCTCGTTAACCTTTCTTGCTCGCTTGGTAATTCATTGATTTCTTACGGATTCATTGCATTATTTACAATATTGTTCGGTAAGAATTTCTGATGGTTCACAAAAAGTGGAAATTCAAGGGACTACTAATGTTGATGATAATGAGTTTGAAATTGATTCAGATGAAAGAAATTTAAAAATTATAATTTTTATAAAGATTTAATGGAATTTTAATTTTTATCAGAAAACAAAAAGAATTTTTCAACTTACTTAGATTATCAAGTGAAACATATTCACAAGCAAATGAAAATTATTAACAGTGTAATTACGCTCTTCAAATAAAATTTAAATTTTTGAGAGAAGTGATCACTCATTCTCCAGAGAATGAAATTAAATTTGCTTCTTCAATCTAAAGATGAGAAAAATCAGGAAAATTCTGAACTCATTACAAATTCGATAAAGCTCTTTTTTTCACAGCAAAGACATACAATTATTCAGCAGCCATGAATTTTCAATTAAAATTTCAATACTCAAATTTAAAAAACGATCGAATGGTCAATTGATTTCTCTTTCTCACATGATTTTTCTCCCTAAAATTGGGAAACTTCAAATTTTCATCTGAACCAAAATTTACCAAGGAATTTTATTAAAAATTTCTCTCTTTGCACCTAGAAATTCCATCCAGCCCCTATTTGTTGATCCAAACCCATAAAAATTCACCAAAGAAAACGGCGCTTCGATTAAAACACTGCTCGATCCGAAAGAACTAAAAACTGCAAAATAAATAAACAAAAAGGACCGAAAAACTTCCTCAGAGAATAACGAAAAAAATGATCTAAAAGTTCCAAACGAGTGGAGTAATACCAAATACAGACGAAAGAGGCTGGAGAATGAAACGACATTGGGTGGCACATAATACGCGCGAATATCGTTCCGGGCTCGTTAACGTTTCTCGCTCGCTTGGACCCAGAATGAAATTTTTCCCTCGAAAATATTAATAATTATGTTAATGTCATAATAAGGGGGTTGGCAAGATTCAAAAGTACAGGTCGTGGGGGGGGGGGGGGGGGGGGGAGGGGGGGGGAAGGGGGGGAGGAGAGGGCAGGGGATCCTCGACATAAGAATATCTCCTGAGATGTTGGCGCGGGAGGCGGGCGGGTGAAGTCGCGGGGGGCGACGTAACGTGCGAGAGGGGAAAGAGGGTGGACCTTGGCGTATTTTTATCAATATCTTTCGAGCTGCGCACGCGTACCGAGCGCCCCCCTCCCCCCTTTACACCCCGGTGTACACTTGCAAACGCTCGCCCCCTCGGAGAGCCACGAGAAAAGACGAATACAGGGAGAGAGAGCACTTCTTAACTCGAGGCATGTGTGAGTTTATGCGCACATCTAATGAGCATGTGAGGGCTATGAGTGTGTGAGAGACCTACACATACTGTCGCAGCCATGTGTGCGCCGGGGAGAGCGTCTAAGGACCCCCAGGACAAAATGGAGCCCGCTTATACTCAGCCCCATCGTTTCGCAAAGTGTATCTTTTTTTCCCCCCTCAGTCTTCTCCGTTTTTTTTCGGTTTTTTTTTTACTCGAGCTTTGAATATATTCTGTACTCCATCCTTTATGCATCAAAACCAAGCGATTGAGAACGCAGGATGCCTGATAATTGCGCAGGACGTCCGGCTGTGACAATAAATCACAATGAGAATAATATATTTGAATGAGAAAAATTTTTCATATTCTCGGTTTTCAATGAAAATCCCGACGGAGAGCTCGTAAATTGGGATAATGAGTACTCGCTGAGTGGTTGATAAACATTTCTTTATGTTTATTCTTCATCCCGCAGTGTACATAAATTATCAAGGAGGAGATTGAATTGAGAGGTTGCATGGGTTCATAAAAGTCAAAGGAAAGAGTACTATTCGAGAAGCGGGGAGAATTTCTGTATGAATTAAGTGCTCTAATTTCTTTTGCTATGGAGAGTGGAGTCGCCTTTGCCCGATGCTTTTTTATGCTCATTTCCGGATAAGATCGTCTGTACTATCCGGGAATATGGCGTCCTTATCCCTGGGGTTTGATTTTTTTCAGATTATACTTTTTTTCCTTCACTGTCGTCGGTCTTGAGGGATAGATATTATTTTCGAGCGGGTCGAGGGGGCGATGGGGTTGTTTTGTTCTGGAGGCGAGAGTCGGGTCCAGAGGACGGAAGCGAGGAGGACGGGGGCGTCTCCGGTGTTTTGCAGCGCGAAATACCCTCCATTACATCGTGGCGTCGTATATAAGAGATTATTTTTATTTTTCTCTCTGAAAGGCGAGAGCGTCAGCGAGCCAGTGAGTCTGGGATGGTCCAGGGAACGAGGGACAAGAGGAATTGGGAGGGACATGGGCTAGGGGTGACGCAGGCGTGGGCCCTGTCAAGGGTGGAGAGCTTAAAAGAAGTAATGCGAAACACCGGGCGAGTGAAGGTTTTGAGAAATTACGGAAAATTAGCCGGGCGACGTTTTCGCTTCGTTATCCCAGTCGTCCTTCGTGGGTGAGAAAAGAAATGAAAAAGGACGAGGAGTGGATAAGCGCGAGGGAGAGGGGCGCTTCGGAAATAAATTGCCACCGCTGGAGAGACAGAGTAGAAGTACGTCCTACAAACGAGTTCGTGACTCGCTCGCGAAGGTTTTAATCTTCGGGTCATGAAGCCGAAGGGGAGCCTCTTCCTCGGGTGAGGGGGAATTGTTGATGATGATCATTTTTTTTGACAGGTGCAATGGTTTATTGTTCTTGAGGAGATAATTGGGGGGATTTTCAGGGGAATTAGGAGTTTAGACACTTTGAGTGGAGATTAACTGAGGTTGTTTTTACGTCACTTGGATTCGCTTTAATAGAGCCGGAACACTTGTCCACTTTTTTAGAATTTCATTTGCGCTTTAATTTACTGGGTCCCATTTTTTTCGCAAACTTTTTTTTGTTGGATTAAAAATTATTATTCAATTAATTCAGAACTGCAATAAATTGGAAGAAGATGGGTAAGCCACCGCGAACGTCTTGGAAAATTCTCTGTCTCAATCGGATTAATTCTTTGTTGCAGCGAAACCATTAAAAGTATTTAGACTAAATGGTCTTCAGATATCTCAGATTGAAAGTGAAAGAACGTCTTAAATGGAGACGTCGCAATTAAATTTTTTTTATACCTACGTTCTATTAAAAAAACTTCTCCTACTGACTTACACGAGCCCTCGACACTTGCGCGGCGCAACGATTGGTTATCACTGTTTAAAACATTTTTTTTTGACAACGATAATACAACAATCCACTTTTCCGAGTGTTCGATCCACGACTGGATTGAACTGGGCCAGGTGAGTGACTGACTGACTGAAAAATTTCGCGTTGCCACACGGGGGTACAGATGCTGGGCTCCCATAAAAAAACGGTACCCCAAGCGCGAGGCACGGGACCCCCCTTCGTACATAAAAAAAACCTTTCCCCCAGGAAAACCCTTGTATAAAAAACCCGAAGGGGGTCAGCTACCTACCTACCCCCGATGAAAGGTAGCGAGGGGCATGATGCGGCGCACATGTCTGAACTTTCTCCGCCAAACGACTGAGAAAAAAAAATCCACTCTCAAAAATGGGAAACCAGAAATTATTGAAAACATTAATAGCCCCTTATCATGAGAGGAATCGATTGTTTTTGGGTGTTAAAAAATTACTGATGGCTGTTTTTTTCATTCTGCTCCCCCCCTCTGGACATGATGAATGATTTTTTTAGCTCGTATCCGTCGCTAGTGCCGTGGAGTAAAAAAATGAAAGGTACCCCCAGACGAGCGCGTGCCCCAGCGTTTTTTTATCCTCTCCTCCCCACACGGCGGATCGAAGGCCGCATACACAGGATTTTCGGTGTTGCCGACTCCAGGCTTCCATCATCAAACACTCGTTCCTCCTGTCCATCCTAGATTATAATCCCGTTTTCCTGGATGCCCGTTAGTTTTTTTTATTCGCTTTCATTCAGTTTTTTATGCCTCATTCGTCCACTCTTCCGGAACCCCCTGGAAAACGTCGCGCTCAGGGCTCGCCTCTATCTAAGTGTATCATGCCGGATTACAAGGTTATCCCACTGAAAAGTGACCGCACATCGCCCTCGTTCACCGAGTCGTGCGTGATCTCTCCAATAGAAAAGAAAAAAAAATTCCTGTATCATTTCTGGCTGCCTACGAATCCTCTAGTTCAGGGATATACTCGACTTTTAGGTATTTACATGGATAAATCGATAAGCCACTTAATCCAAAGGGAAAAAATCGTAGGTAGTCGTTACAATCCTCTAAAATTAATTATTTATAAATCCAATAAATTTATTTGTTTTCTCAATAAATGGGAACATGTAAAATTGGCATAAACGCAATTGAGAAATTGAAAAAAAAAACAAACAATTATTAAGAAATCAGTGTAAATTTTTCGAGTGCACTTTTCCATCACCTAAAAATTCTCATCTTCAGCTATTCAAAGATTTTGGAATTTGTTAAAATTTCTAGTGAAATCGCAAGTTTATTGATTTATTCCGCCTTCATCAGAGGTAATGTCTCCAAACAATAGCCTACTGTCAATTAAGTTCCAATTTTCTTCTGACAACCCATAATTATCTAACAAAAATCTCTCCTCCTTTATTCACCTGAAGATCCTACTGCAGTCCAATTTGAATACAAAACTATCATATGGATTTCCAGTTCAGCTATTCGCTCGTTATATTCCTCCTTGAGTCCTTAAAAGTCCAGCATCCTTCTACAGACATGGAAAAGACGGGGCAAAGTACAAGCAAAGTCGCCAAGAATATTCCATCATAACGAACAAAATCCACAAATCCTTTGAAACCTGATGTAAAACAAATAAATCAGTATGAAAAAAGTATCCAAAAGAATTCTCCCCTCCGACAAATATTTTTAAAAAATGGGGAAAAATTAAACGAGCAGAGTTTAGTTCCGCATATGGTTCTACGCAAGGAAACACAGGGAGCCGATAGGTTTCGGGGATTTTTTTGCGAAATAACGGTATTCGGTCGAGTGAGGTTAAAAAAAAAGGGAAACATCTGTCAGGACTCGATGCCTATCGAACGGTTCGGTTCCCTCCTCTTTCTTTCACATTTTCCATCCCCACTGCGGGTACCCCCCCCCCCCCCCCCCCCTCACTTATTTTTCCCTTGTGTCTCCGAGGCGCGTTCTCGCGAGGACCAATGGAAAATCATGATGATAATAACAGCCGGGAGAACCCATCAGGCACTACGGGATATAGGAAAACCATCGATGAGAGAATAAAAAATACAAAAAAAAACTATTAGTTCCGGTTGGAGGGGGAAACACGTGAGAGGGATTGAGTGCAAACGTCCGTCTCCGTAGGGCGAAAGACTATGGAATTATTTCACCATTTTTGAGCTTATTTGACGCTCACATGTGGGTCATTCTGTAAAGTCTAATTTATTGCCCTTGGATAATTTAAATTCTAACTTTTGGAATCAGCGGCCGAGAGGGAACATTCGGGTATTGAGAATATTGGGAAACTAATAGCTTATTTTTTATGATTTATTGCACATGATTTATTGGATATTGGATATGAAATGAACTACTGGACTCGCCTTCGGCTCGTGATATAAACCTCCCACTCGCCACAAACCATTTTTTTTTTCACTTGTTACGAAATATACTATTTTAACATCCGTACATTTGCATACAAATTTTACAATCTTTTCGACAAGTGAATACGACATTTCATGAACGATTAGTTCTTGACTTGAATTGAAATTTACAACCGGGAAGATTCAAATAAATCATTGGCTCAATTCTCCACAAATGTCTAAATTACGCAGAGTGAAAAATTGTATTAAAAATGAAAAAGCATAAAAAAACGGGAGAAATGATTACATACAATTTATTATAATGTACATTGAACATATGTGATTTTTTTATACTATAATCGACAAATTATCAAAAATTAGTAAATACAAAAAATGATTAAAAACTAATTCATATCGCGTCGAGAACAAGTGTGTCCAATATTTCCTCAAAATTCAACAATTCCCCATAATTCATTATTTCAATACCCCATTTCTACTAAATCGACAATCATCAGTCACACAAAATGAAATTTCCAAACCAATATTATTCAATCATCCTATTTCCGTTAATGCCCTAAATCGATTACCTCCAATGATTACTCACAAATGACTGAAAAGCAAGCAGTACAACAAAATAATTAAAAATTAGTTCATGTCACATCAACTGCTCTCCACATTTCCTCGCCTCAAATGATCCCCGACAACTCACTATTCCCGGCAAAATCAACACAAACACCTCCAGCCGGTGACCTCCCCTACACCTGCCCACACACATCCCAAAAACAACTCCCACAATACGACAAATTCCACCTAAACCAAGGAAAACATCAAAGCCAAAGTACACATCAATCCACATGTGCCTCACACGCACTTATTCCTTGATAAATGCTTATCTTCGATTTATCGTTCCGCAATGAGTCCCAGCCCAAAAAAAAATCCAAGAAACAAACTCAAAGACATCGAGGACTCTTAGATCGATGCGATTAGCGCAGTGTTGTCGGATTAAGAGGCCTCTCACTCCCCCGGCTCCCCCCCCCCGGCGCTTCCCTTTGTTTCATTTTTTGCCGTTATGTTTTTTCAAGATTTTTTTTTTAGAACCCAGGCCAATTTTCGGGTGTGCAAACACAGGCATTGTCGAGCGCACGCGCCCTCACGCCGATTTCCGCACCGAGGGTGGCCCCC
>JAPYZM010002816.1:0-13000 GCA_030522845.1 Psyttalia concolor
GATTGGATTCACTTGATTAGGATCTGATCAGAATTCTTAGAGGTGGTCGGATATCCGTTTAAATCAGGCCCACCTAATCCAATCTTGATCAGAATGATTCGGATCAGATTAATTACATCCAAAATTGATGAATTCCTCATCAGGTACTGCCTGATCAGTTGAACCTGACCACCGTTATATCAAGTTCGGATCAATCCTGCGGCTTGCCTGATCTAATTTCCTCTCGGGGAGCTAGTAGTCGATACGCTAAGCCCCGTTCTTGTGAATCTGAAAGGGTGATAGTTGTTTATGATCGGATTGGATGTTTCTAGGGGTGGGGAATCCGCATGGACTAAATGTATTGAGAAGTAATTCTCACCTATCCAAAATCCTCTCCACCCATTAATCCCACTATCCTACCATAAAAAATGTGGAACGCATATCGCCTACCTAAATTCCCGACTCTTGTAAAAACATTGTTCAAAGAAATAAGGAGATGGCCTCTTGTTGTTCAAACATTATTCATTGTTGAACATTGTTGGTTGTGTCGGGTTCCGATTGAAATTACAACCCTTAGTATAGGTCATAGTATAGGTTCTACTGTAGCTCAACTCCATTACAACAGTTGGGAATTAGGTAGGGGATATGCGAGCCACATTTTAAAGGTAGGAGAGTGGGATTAATGGGTGGAATCATCCATTACTTATCAAAATCTTGGAACCCCATAGAAAAAACTAAGAACAATACATACCGAACGATTGAAAATTCTCAGGTCAATCTGAAAATTAATTGTTTCCCTTAATGCCCGGATCGTAGTTTCTTATCTCCTCTCCTCCCCCATTCCCCTCGCCAACACTCTCAGTCATCTAAGATGGCGGATTGAGAAGGGCAAATACATCCACTGTTTGGATTGCAATTTTAATAAAAAAAAAACAGAAAAAGGAGGTTGGCAACTCCTTCACCAATCGTATTTTTAAATTTTTGAGCCTATTTTCATACCAATTTTCTGAACACTCGCGATAAAAAGAATAAAATATGCAACCGGGTGCATGTGCAGATAATCTTTTCTGAGGAGATAAACCCAGTCACTTTCCTCAGCAACAAATTTCTCCACAATCACTCACTAATTTAGAAAAAGTAGCCTCTGTCGGCCACATTCTTTTTTTTTTAATGCACGGAGAGAAATTTCCATGAAAAATTGGTACGAAAATCGCCTTAAAAATTACTGGACTGCACAGCAAGCGGTGCAGTCCAGTAAAATTTCCGAACAGCTTCCTAAAATTTCATTAACTGAACCGCAAAAATTATGGTATAAGAATGTAAATGAAAAAAATTCATAAATAAATAATCCATTGTTAATAATGAATGAAGTCATGTACTAATTATTTTTTTTTATGAAAAACTATCAAATTTGGAGTGGAAGTGGAGGAGCAGGAAAATGAGGAGGAGGTGTTGAAGTGGAGTTGGTGCTAGACTACTAAATTAGATAAACAAATTATACTATATGTTATACTCTATTATATTATACTATATATACTATATATATTCTAAAAAAATCATATCCATTTTTTAATAATACATTTGCCATTGGATATTGCTGCTTTTTCCGTAACTATGGATGAGAATATATCATTACTATTTAGCACAGACCAAGAACTGTCTTCTTTTAAGATCTCGTACATTCCTGTGTGCTCATCTGGAATCATCAAAATTTGATTTTGTGAATTATAAAAAGCAATGCTTCCCGACTTTTTAGGTTAGTTTTTCCTCAAACCACATCGTGCCTACAAATACGTGATTAGTATAATGAGATACCATACCTTGCTTGTCTTGTATGCTATTCACTGATTTATTTAATCACTTTATCACTTATTCCTGTCAAGACGTGTCACGAAACGATGCCCCATGCGTATAATGGGCCCACGCGAGGAACCAATGGGATGGTGCGAACCACGAAACCTCCCGAAGAGCGGCCGACATTGAACGAAGTATGGGATCCGCCATTGAAAAAGTAATGAACAGTCCAGTAAAATTTACTGGAAGTACAGGAAGAAATTGATGACTGATACGAAAAAAAAAGGACTGTCCATTAGTAAATCCGCTGCGTCCACGACTATTTTAGCTTATTAGCAGTAGATTTTGTGACGTTCAATGGAGTCCGAAAAAAATAGAGGATCAGTCCAGTAAATTTTGCTGCTCTGCGCAGCACATATTCCGTGGAACTAGTGATTTTTAATGAATTTCACACGACTTTTTATCTGCCATGCAATATCCCACGGTTAGTACCACGAGACCAGTAATTTTTCGTGGATATTTCTCTCCGTGTATCTTGACTGGACTTTTTTTTTGAAACGGAAAAACAACTCGCGATATAAAATGGCTCCAACCAGCCGATCATCAGCTGTTATGCCTCTGAACTATGTTTCAGTCAGCATAACTTTTAACATCAAACGAAGGAGTGGGAGTAATGCGATCATACGCAAAATGGAGGTGGTAGGGGTAGCATTTCATATAACAACTTATGCTGACTTCAGTCTAAGAGACACTTAACCCCAGCGCCGCGCCGGTAAACACCGCGAAAGTTCCTGAGTCTATCTCCGCAGAAAAGATTATCTGCAGGGGGGAGGGGGGGGGGAGGAGGAGGAGGAGGAGGAGATAAGGAACCTCCATCCGGGCCTTAAATCGCATATAATATTATTGTCCTGACAATTACTGTCAAATGGCTAAGAAATGTAGTTTTTTTCAATTTTGCTAGTTCTAATCTGTTCCGGATCATAGCATAATCTATATATCATCTACACCTATTCTATCCGATCTAGTCAACCTTCTCAATGATAATTCTTCTACAAAAACAACTTACTGATCTCGGACAAAGAAATTTTACTAATTCTAATTTCAGTAAAGTAGTTGTTGCTAAATCCCGGCAGTTCAAATAATCTCGTAAATTCATAAGCACAAATTTTAGTCAATACAGGATTTTCATGAATCATGCAAAATGGGGGTATTCTCGTTCCACTAAGCACACTGATAGAAATCCCTCAAAACGTTGGCTATTCATTTTGGAAACCCCGATTTGCATACTGAATCACGGTAGTCATGAAGATCAGCAGTGTTCATGAGATCGTTAACTGCCACCCTTTAAGCGGTCCATATTGTTGCACGTGACAGTTAACATAACACATCCCTCGTAAACTCAACTGTACATTACCCGATAGGAATAATGGGCGTGTTTAGATCCCATATCGACAGACCATTAATTTGATATTTTGTGAATTCTTGTCAGAAACACGAATATCAGTTTATTCAGAGACGTCCAAGTCCAAATTTGATCACTAGACCCGAAGATCAACCTCTTACTCCCCTATTCTGTTATGCTCACCCTTCCCCTTCTTCGAACAGCACTGGACTTGCCTCCGGTAGAGACCGCTGGACCTTCTGTTGGACACAATGCATGGCTTATACGATAGTTCAATATTTTTCGACAACAAGGAGCACTTCTAGCTTGTTATGAAGTTTGTTTGACTGACAGCAACAGTTGCGTAGACATCGACTAATCGGATAATATAATTGATGATGACATCATTAGGAGACATATGCATTTAGGCATTCAACGATTTTTTATCTCTACGTCAAATATATCGCAGCCACTATTCTATTGCATTCAACATGCGCAATTCGATTATCAACGTAGTTGGGGTACACTTGTGGAGTTATGAATAAATTACAACTTTGAGAATATTTGGTTAAATTGATTGCACATGTTGTTTCATCAATTCTAAAGTTTCTCGATTTCTCATGAATGGTAGCCAAGTTTTCAGAGCACGTGTCAAGGATTTAATGGAGAATCGAAAGCAGAAGCAACTTGTCGTGATAGTTGACACATCACTAAAACCCGATTGGCAATTCTGTATTTGCAAAAGCGCAGGGGAATATCTACATATACGCGCCGACAATCTTGGGGTATTATCAAACAGCCAGCAATCACACTTCTGCATCTGTGCCCAATATTGGATACCCTGTCTTACCACCGAGTTGCTTCTACTGACGACTTACTTTCCATCTTAGGAATACAAATGCAAGAGTAGAAGTGAAATACACGTATAGAGGTAGACGACAAACCATGGTGGGGACGAACAAAGCATTTGAGATTGAGCAGACACGCAATTTCCGTGCGTGTCATGCAAATTGTGGCAAATTAATTTCTGTCACTCACGCTCGTTCGTGATCAGTTGTTAAGTGTTTCGACATAGAAATAATAATTTGTGAGACGTTTATTCATTCAGCATTGTTAATGCATTTGCAGATAATTCCACAATCACCGGCACTCTGGCATTTGTCAAACGAAACGAAAAACCCTTGATTCATTTTCGGTTATTTTCATCACGCTATGTCGGAAAAGTAACATTTCAGTCACTCGACGCGAAGCGGAGTACGTTTTCGATACTTTGAGATGAAAAGGTCTGTTCGTAACTCGTGAAAAAAGTGGTTTTTAACTCATGAGATTATATAACTTGGCAAAATCCATTTTTTTTTCACTTGTTATGAAATATACTATTTAATTGGTGGCAATGTATAGAAAACACAGTGTACGATAAAAAGACCATGTAAAGATCATACACTAGATCCTTCCAAATTATAGAAGGGGAAGGAAATTTGCACATGAAGATATTAGCAGCACTCTCAATTATAACCTTTCTACAATAAAAACGCGTTTTATATATCTCCTGTTCACATGTAATCTTCTTACATACGAATCCTTCCCTTCTAAAAATCCTCGTAAATCGTCTTCGACTAGCCGCTTCTATTTTCGTCCCCTCGTCCATCGTCCGTCCCCTAACTCCTCTATCAATAAAAGTAAAACTCTCTCAAATTTTTTATGTCATAATTTATTTATTTATTATCTGTTTTTAACCACCAAAATTTCTTGATGGGACGAAAAAATTGTCTCTGTTTTTAAAAACAAAAAAAAACAAGTGGAGAATTGCTCTGGCATTGTCCATAGTAGTGCTGTTTGTGCTAATAAATTAGCAATATGCTTCCAAGTGGTTATTTTGCATACTTTTTTTATTATATATCTATGATAAAACATGTTTTCAATGGATAGAATGTTTTTTTTATTATTTTTCACTCAAGTACTCGGTTACTTCATGATTGCCATTATTTTTCCATGTTTTTAATTCCGTTACCAAAAGAAAGGAGTTATCTGCGTAAAGTTATCTATTTATTGATCATTCGTGATTGATAGTTTTCGGTGGGTGTTTGTTCTAACCGTTCAAGATGTCGAGAGGTATACAGATCTTCATTATGATTTTTTTTATTGATAGTCATCAATCAAAATAAATAAACTGATCAATATTCCTCTACTTTTATTATAAGAATCACTGAAACGATCCCATGATAAATCAGTTTCGGGTGGGGAAGTGAGGAACATACTATTCTCTCTTTCTCACTTGAGTTATCCTTTTCCAGAAATCTTCCTTGGATAGAAGAAGATTAATAAGATATTACTGGTCACAGAACCTGGCTTTCTGATGGCACCTAAAAGGTTTGCACCATTTTGATTTTCATTGCAACGCTACACCTAAGAAATAGGCTGCAAAAATTCATTTTTAGTTACTACAAACGTGACCATGGTTCCGTCAGTATAACTTTTAACATCAAACGAAGCAGTGTAGGTAACGCGATCAGACGCAAAATGCAGGTGGTTTCATTTCGTGTTAAAACTTATGCTGACTTCAGTATACCAAAAAAATGAATAACCCCACAATTTTATCGATTTATGATAACTGTACAGTTGATCCTAAGCTTTCAAATGATAGATATAGTGATAAAAAAGTTGTCCACCCATAAGACAACCGTCTGCAAACTTCCGCCTTGGTTTGAACAAAATTCAACGAAACATAGCATTCTAAGTTTTCTTCTAAATTTTCGTTATATTCCATTGAATAATATTCGTTCATACATAACTAGATGAATTAAAACCAATAATTAATGGAACCCCCAACATTGAAATTTGAGGCTAAATTAACGAAAACTTTGCAATTTCCGAATATTATTATAGAAATTAAATGTGTCTAGTTGGTTATAGTATTTATACTCAAACTCTAACTTAATGGCGTTAGAATGACCATTTATATTTACGATTAAGTTCTTACAAAACCAAATATACATGAATAGTTATAGCTGCCTGATATTGATTTTTCCATTAATTTAGAAAAAATTGAGCTTGCGATTATTGCTATCAACTTCATCTTCGAACTCGGTCAAGAGGAGGCTGCAACGATTCCTTTAAGCCATTATTTAATGGATTTAAAACATTCTTTGAATTATAATGATGAAACTGATTTTCGAAAAAATATGGAAATTGGAAAAATTTGCAGATGAATGAAAATTTAAATGGTGGCAGTGAACAGAGCTTACAAATACCTACATTTGAGAGGAACAAATTATTAAGTTCCATCAATCACCTAGCGTACACTCGAGAAAAAAGTTTGTTACATACACACATACTTACGGACACGACGTAAAAATTGCATATTCTGACGTTGGAGAACATGATAGATCGAAATAACACTTCAAATCAAAAACTCGAAATCGAACGATTACAATGCTTCTACTCGGAAGCAAAATTGCACCATACTGGGTCAACCCGTCTCGATGTATAAAAATTATTCTCTAATTGTAATACCAATTGCCCATTTGAGTGAAAAGTATACTAAATTCAGCTATATATATATTTTCGGGAAGCATAGTTCCTCAATTATGATGATGAATTTATGCATTGCATTCTTCGAACGTAATATATAATGCTTTGCAATTTGGATACCTTTGATGGTTAAGAATGAATTAATACGTTCCATGTGGAAAGCTAGAATGCGCTTCTGCGAATTGGTTGAACTTCAATGGTATCGTGGCTCCTTTACCCGCTTTTGCGCAGTCCTTATGCAGATATGTAGAGGCACAGGACAGAGTAAGGCAGGGCTAGAGGGATGGATTTGTCTACCCACCCGAAGATCTGAGGAATAGTTGAGAGTTGACGAGTCGATAGGATGGGCTCATACGTCTCAAAATCCCAAGGCAATTCCCACGGACGATGAAACTCCTCTCCCTCTACTCTTGAAACCTACATACCTTGGGCTATACCTAAAGCCTTGTAGAAATTCTCATACGCATGGTTTCTTATACTTGCCAAAAAACTTTTTCCAGAAAAATATTCAACCACCAAATATTGTCTGAACAATTTTTTGAGTAGAAGGCTCTTACTCTGTAACGGCCCATCTCACCAAGATCTTTGGTTATTTTATGTGCACTTATTCGGGAATTTTCACAGATACTGGAAGAAAAGTTTTCTTGAGTTTGGGTTTGGATACTTGGTTGGACGTAATCACTGAGATGAATCATCGGCTTTTCGAGGCTACCGAAATTTTTAGAGTAATTCAGTGGGACTATTTGCGGAAAAGAGAGTTTCACCGACTTTAAATGGCCGTGAAAGACGCTTTTTTGCATTTATTCAGAAGTGAAATCGACATTCAAGAAGAGCAAGGTTCGTTCAAGAGACGAATTTTCTCTCAGCTTAAAAGTGGATTTTTTTTAAATAGAGCGATTTATATTCAATTTTATATTTTCTTATAAATAGATGCTAATGAAAATATATTATGGTTTTAAGTAGATTTTAATTCTGATACATGAAATTGTTTCTCCTTTTTATTAGCACACAGAAATTATTATTTGTCAATAGCGACATTCTTTGGCAAGCAGATAATTGTTCTGACGCCCATACGATTACCATTGAATAATGCTTCTAAGAATAATCTTTGTTTGTTCAGAAATTCGCTAATGATGCGGGAAGTGCTATGTCTACAAATTATGCAGTAGTGAAAATATGCAGACATAACATCCCCATTGTGTGAAAATAAGAAAAGAATATTCGATACAATTGTCGAGTATTCATCAATTATAATATCATCATGTGACGATCGAATCGATCCACCTTGCAACCAATTCCACAGATGTTTGCTATTGTCAATGTAATGACAGGCGGAAATATATAGTGGAGTATATGGGAGCTAGGTATAAATGCAATCGGTGACACCGGTGAGGAAGTGTACAGTCGTTTTGTGTTGATCTACGATGGAACGCTCATTGCTCTGTTTATTGGCAACCGTGGCTGTCACAGCGGCCGTCGGTTTCTCCGGAGGTGTAAATTTTGATAAGGATTCGGTGAGTAAATAGTAGAAATGTTCTGTTGCCAAAGGCGTCACTTGTCACTTTCTTTTTGTTTTTGCTAATTACGACATAATTTCGGTAGGCAGGAGTTCGTGGAGAGGTAGTATTTCCGAAAATTCCTGGATTCAACAGTCTATTCCCTGGTTTCAATTTTTTCTCATCTCGACAAGCTCAAGGACCACCACAACAACAGCAACAACAACCGCCACCATCCAGTAACTTCCTTGGTTTCAATCCATTCGGTATATTCGGCCCACGCCAAAATCAACCACCAAGAAGTTCAACAAGACAACGATTACCACCTTTACCATTCAATATTCCAAACGTTGAGGATTTAATCCCTCAGATCCCCTTCAATCTTAATACCACCGATCTCCAAGTCCCACAACTCCCACCTCTTCCATTCATCCCACCGATTCCAGGTCTTGGTGACGCTATCCAGCTGGCTCGGGATCATCTCAACATCACGTTGGGCATTGGTACTGATTTGATTGATGGCATTCAACAAGCGATCGAGGAAGCATTGAACAGTAACGATCCCACTGCTGCTATACGCACACTGGTTACAACTATTTTAAATGCTTACCTCGATGTGGCACGCAACTGTCCAATGTTCATCATTGGTTTTCGCGTGCTACAGGAAGGCATCCGCCTAGCTAGCGAGGTCGGTGTATCTGTGCAAAATATTCTCGTTGGTGGTGGTACGTAAGTTACGAAACAGATTGTAAATTCGGTAGACAGTATTGGCAGATATAAAAATTTATTCAGCAGAATCCAATTGTTTGATTAAAAAATGTTGTCAATTACTTTTATCGGTGAATAAATAGCAGCAATGTTTGGTCCATCTACTTTATTATTACCGTATTCCCACGTATTATCGGATGTTGATTATGGAGGAGAAATTTGAAGGGGAGGGCATGCCATGAGTGGATTTATTTCATTTATTTGTGTATTGGAAGATAATACAGTCAAAGCCAATTAGAGGATCAATTTTGGGTATGAAAATATATTGAAAATACAATATAGAAAAATTATTAAAAATAAGGAACGTTAATTATCGACTACATAATATTTTTGAATGTACTGACATTTAAGAAAATTTATGATTAAAAAGAAATAAAGAGAGGATAACGTGTGCGTAGAATAGCAGCTAAGATTAAAGCATAGTTATTCATGAGAGGACAATCGAACACAAAGTTGGTTGAAAGGGAGGAAAAGAACAGATACATAATACTATTCCCTCTCTTGAAAAATTGTTACCCCAACGAGACGCGACATGGCAAAGATATTTCAAGTTCAGATGTGCCTTTTAAGGTTTTTTCCGATGAACGAAAATTGAGAATTTTCGAGTAAACAAGAAATATACGGAACAACAGAAATCAATTGTTCAAATTCTCTTCTCCATTTTATATCGAGACATTATTTATTGTCGGGAATTGAAATAAAAATTTGGCCTTCACAATGGGAACCCTCATCTAAGAACAAAGGCCTATAATGACTGGATTCTTTAGAATGTGTCAGGTTTTTCGTTATGTAATGGCACTTCTAAACTTTAAAAGTTTCGTTTGGCAACCATATAGAAAGCATCATTATAGTGTAAGCTAACTTGATATAATAGTATTATGTTTTCTACGAACACTAATGCAGGTATTCGTTAATAATGACTAAACAGTTCTTGTCAAATTTGACCAAAAATTCTTGGGCCCAATATAATGGAAGTACATTTTTTCCGCATAATTTTTTAATCAATACTCCTGTAGTACTGGTATACATTGAACATCCCCATAAAACATGATTAAAATTTTTTTCTTTATACCCGCTTTAACACATAGGAGAATAATCCAAATTCGTGAAAGTGATTCTGCCAAACTATGATGATATAACTTTTTGCCTCTGAAGCAGGTTTTTCCCTTTATCGTATTAAACTTTTGGAAGTAATATATTCCTTTGGTCTGTCCAATGCCAACAACCAAGTTTCACATGTTTTCAAATGATTCTGTTTTCAATTTCTCACGGTAGTCGGTGAAATGAATTTGAACTGCTTCATCACTAGCGCGCATAGCCTTTCTGGCCAACCGATCAGTAGCTTCCTCGTTACCTACCACCCCTCAATGCGAAGGAATCTAGGCAAATTTCAATTGAGCATTATTTTTTTCTACGATGCGTTCATATCTTTTCTTAACATTGAGTATAAATCTATTTATTTTGATACTTGTTACAGATAAGGAGACAAGGAGACAAAGAGATGCGCCAGGGTAGAAGAAAAAAGTCATCGTATATTTGTAGACTATAAATTAACAGTAGATACTGAAGAATTTCTAAATGGTCGCACTTTTGTTGGTACCATTAAGATGAAATCTATCCGTTTGGGAGGTGATTACGGAATTTAAATGGCGTAAGCACTTTTATTTCATCAATGCTGGCTCGTTATTGGCTAATTAACGCATTATGAACGAGTTACATACCAAAATCGTTGTAATTATCGAGAACGTTCAAGTTCGTTCAATATTCTAACCGCTCTCCGCGTCTTCATATTACATCAAATGATCATGTTTCTGTCAGTCAAATTTCGAAATTTGTCATAGTGAAATTTTGTAATTTCATATTTTGTTATTATATTGTAGTTTCATTATAAAAAAATAAGTTATTTCATATTATGTGGTATTTATAGTGGAAAGAGGGGTACAGGGGATAAGACAAAGGTGAATGTGTCGCAAGAAAAATTTCATCTATAATCATCAGTTTCATCCGAAGTTACGGAGTCCCGGGAAAAAAATCCCCAGAAAAAAAATCCCCGGAAAAAAAATCCCCGGAAAAAAAATCCCAGGAAAAAAAATCCCGGAAAAAAAATCCCTGGAAAAAAATCCCGGAAAAAATATTCCCTGATTTTTACCCCTGCGACCGTCGTAAAAAGGCGTCACAAGGGTCACAAGGGGCCGCCTATGCATTAACACAAAGGTCACAAGGGTAATAAAAAAGGTGTCACAAGGGTCACAAGGGGCCGCCTATGCGTTATCACAAGAGTCACAAGGGGCCGCCTAGGCGTTATCACAAGGGTTACAAGGGACCGCCTGAGAATCCGATCCAAAAATCGGAGTCGTCTGAGAAATCCGGGGATTATTTTTCCGGGGATTTTTTTCCCGGGGATTTTTTTTCCGCCACCCGAAGTTACGAATGATGTCACCTCTACCATTTACCCTGTTTGACGGTACAATTCGTACTGAATACCTCTGACAATCTGTTTTTTCCTCATAGAATTGTTATCGACCGTGCATAAAATATGAGGGGTACCTCAACTGTATATGAAATGGGAGTCCCATTGGAGTCTTCTACACACATGTACGTCCCTCGTCAATTTGCAAATATAAAAAAAATGTCTAGGTATTCTTGCTATACCGGAAATATATCTCAGGGTGGCCCATCGATTGTAGACACTTTCAAAAGAAACGCGTTGAATATTTTTTTCCTTCATCGCAGCGATCAGGTTATAGCCCAGTGGCAAAATATATTTTCATAGCAAGTGTAGTCAGAGGCGAAAAGACCCTGTAGCTAGTATGCGTTATATTTCCATGCGTAACACTTCAGGTGGGTATTTCCATACGATGTGCTGCTAGGTGAGCGAATACTTGACAAGTTCGGGAACGATTTGCTGGGTGTAGCATTCATGACTGACAAAAAAAGCACATGGAATGCATGCGAGAAAATTTGAAGTATAAACCCGAATAGTTGCAATTCTCTACATGATTTAATAATGTCAGGCCGAAAACCTGAAGTATTAAGAAAACAATGTGTTAATGAATTGTCCTTTCTGTGTCGGTGGATCAGTGTCTTAATTTCCTGAAGATAAGGGAAATGAAAATCATGTCACGTACAGAGCAATGACGAGTTCTGGAATTAAATGTGGTAATTTTTTATATTGGAGAAAGTCTAATTACATTGATAATCAATGGATGAAATATTTCATCTTTAACTATTTTGCACCGCTCCCGGGATCAAAAATAAACTATCTCTCAACTCAGATTATTTTTCAGAATTCAGAGTAAGCTTAGTAAGCCATTTTGCTCTGCTTCGCTATATTATTTTACAAAAGATTGTTACGCTGTGCCAAAATGACTGAAATCCTATAAAGAAATCACAAAATAAGTTTTGTGAAAAAATTTGGCCAAGTTCACCTTTTATTGCCTGATCCTATTTTAAAAACTTATATCGTCAATTTTATTCACACGGAAATACGTGAAATAAAACGTAGGCCCAAACCTTCGTTTGTAAAAAATATGGGTCTACTGCAAAAAAAAAATACTAGTCTTTTTTTTGCGCCCAGTCAATTTTCCTCACATGGATTTGTATTACACCCTTTGCATTGAGAATTTGAAAAAAATTGGGAAATAGAAGAAAAACCAGCTAGTCTGAAGAGTGAAGCAAAAAAGGACATCAGTAGCTGTAGCACAAACGTACTTGGCGTGGTTTTTTTCGTATTATTCTAAAAGTATGTATATTAATCAAACGATTTGTATTCATCCTATACAACGTGGCAAGTACGTTGATGTTGCAGCTACTGATATCTTTTTTTTTCTTCGCTCTTCAGACTTGGTGTTTTTTCCTTCATTTCCCAATTTTTTTCAAATTCTCAATGCAAAGGTGTACTATAAACCCAAGTGAGGAAAATCGACTTGGCGCATTGTTTAAAAAAGGCTAGTTCTTTTGCCGTACTGCTTCTAGGGCTTTCTCGTACGGGAATTGGTATTACATACTTCCCAAACTCGAAAACCCTAAAATCACTACGGCAAAATATGAT